>JAUMHB010045253.1:3806-17663 GCA_032359685.1 Pittosporum tobira
CACACACACACACACACACACATATGTATTAATACCCCTCAAGCTCAAGATGGTTTAGTAGACAGCAGTTTGAGTTTGGAAGCAAGATCATGAAAACGAGCCGGTGGATGAGCTTTAGTGAAAACGTCAGCTGTCTGAGCAAATGTTGGAACAAACTGAAGATGAACTGTGCCACGATCAATGTGTTGACGAATAAAGTGACAATCAGTCTCAATATGTTTGGTGCGCTCATGGAAAACATCATTATCAGTAATTTTCATAGCGCTCTGACTGTCAGTATGAAGAACCTTAGCTGGAGGAAGTGAAACACCCATATTGGTCATTAACCAACGAAGCCAAATGAGTTCCTGAGTAGTGTCACTAAGGGCTTGATATTCAGATTTAGTGCTGGATTTAAAGTTTACTGTTTGTTTCTTAGTACACCAAGAAATAAAAGAATCACTTAAAAAAACCCAGTAATAGAGCGTTGGTCAGTAGGATCACCATTATAATCTGCGTCTGAGTATGCAGATAACTCTAGAGAAGACTTGTTAGAGAAATGGAGACCGTGATATATAGTGCATTTCATATACCGAAGAATTCGAATAACAACTGCATAATGGGTGGTTTGAGGAGCTGACATATACTAACTAACTATATGAACAACATAAGCAATGTCAGATCGAGAAATAGTGAGATAGATCAAACGTCCCACCAACTGATCATACAAAGTAGCTTCACTAATAGAAATGTCATATGTAGGAGTGAGCTTGACATTAGTCTCTCTGTAATATCAGCACGAGCAATCAAATATGAAGCATATTTGGTCTGTGAAAGTCTATAACCAGAAGAATCACAAGATACTTCAAGACCCAAGAAAAAGAATATAATATTATAAAATTGATATATGTAATAATGATTACATGATATGTCTTATATAGGCTTAACCTACTTGGAAAATAAGTAACCTAATATTTAACATCCCCCCTCAAGCTGAAAGTTTTATATCAATAACTTTCAGCTTGTTACAAAATAGGCCTAAGCAATAACAAAATTAAAATATATCATTATGGATCTCAATCAAGGAAAACATCATCAGCACCAATAATATAACATCAATATCATCTTAGTAGAATCAATAGCATGCAGTACCAACTCTGAGTATGCGATGGAGGAAACAAGCGACTACCAGTTAGTCACTTCTATGGGTTTGTGTGAAGGATATTAGTCTATCGCTGGAAATTCCTTCTTTATTTCCCTTTTTTTTAGTAGTGAATGAGCAATTGGAAACTCCTCTTACAACCACCATAAAAACCTTAGTAAGTTTCATAAAACATTGCCAAATAAATATACAAAACCTTAAAAAACCTTCTATATTTAACTACATACCATAAATTAAGTCAAGACATAAATCAGGAACATGCCTAATATATTTTAAAATAAAAGTGCAATCGAGTTGTCAACACCAACTATCTTAGACCAATCAGCGTTATCCATCCTCACAGTACTAAATTCTTTAACTCTGTTTCTATTGGGAGTAGCATGATACGAAGTTCCCGTATTAACAACCAATCAATCCATTGATAAAAAATATGTAAGCATTATTCTTCCTCGAAAGAAAGAATTACAATATCTTTTGTGAGTATCACCGCAGTATCCTTCTTATGGGTGCTTCGATGCTCGCTATTTCTCTGTCTGTTCAATATATCATGTCTTACAAGACCTCCTTACAATAGCAACATCTTTGACCATGTTTAATCTTTGACTTGCTCAAATGATTTTTACTTTTGCTGCTATGTATGTTCCCCTAATTGTTCGATTTTATGTAATTACTTATGCCCTAATTTTTTATGAGAAGAGCTTATGTATCACAATTCATTCCTTGCTCCTTTTTCATTGTCTCCGAGGCTCTACATCCCGTCTTTAGCCATCTGTAATGTTGTCTTTCCTTCGGGGGTTGGATTGCTCAGTGACATAACGAATGTCCTCCAACTGAGTTAATGAACTGTGGAGTAAAAGTTCTAGAATTCCGTCATCAAAATTTAACTTTATTGTAGCCAATTGATTCACCAAGTCTGGAACTCATTCAAATGCTCAAAAACATTGTTTTCAAGCATAAAGATTCAAAATATTTTGAATGACAGAAGTCTTACTTTGTGCATTCATCTTCCTATACATAGACTACAAATTTTTTTGAAGACCATGAGCATTCGTTTCTTGAGAAAATGATGTAGTAGAAGACACTATGATCAATCCACAACCTGATCTGATCAACAGTCTAAGAGTTCATCTTCTTCCAGTTAGATTCAGATTAATCTCCAAGTTTCCTTTCCTCGTTTTCCAATAGATCAAACAATTCTTACAATAAAGGAGATTATTGATCTTGACTTTCCAAATGGCAAAATTTATATATCAACATTAATTTAATTATAGTACTGACTGAATTATCCATTTAATTTAGCTAGACAACAACTTGAAACAACCAAAGCATTAATGCCACCTATTGGGAAAAAAATTCTCCAACAATAGCTGTTGTCAATAATAAATTAAATGCCAACCAAACAATAAGATCTCAAACAAATAATCAATCAACTAAATTGAAAAATTAAATGTGATTGAAAAAGACAATATGGAATCAACTAAATAGGGAAATACAATGACACCAAACTTAACGTGGAATAATCACCATGGGTCGAACTCTTATTAAATCCACTAAAATAATACTCCCTCTGATTAACTTATATTGTCATAATTACAAAATACACACATTAAGAATATATTTATTTTCTCCAAATTGCCCTTCATCTTTTATAGAGAAAGATAGAGAGAGAAATTAGATAGAAAAAGAGAGTTACGTTGAGTGGAGTAATAATTTTGTATTTCCAATAAAATATTTATAATTTTCAATAAAAAAGTTGTGGATTGTATTGGAAAATTATGAGTAAAAATAGTTTAAATAAAGAAAGAGGACAATTAAATTTGGACAAACTAAAAAAGAAATTAAAACAATATAAATTGGACGGAGGAAGTATAAGTTAACTATTTGGAATATTACTACAAGAGAAGATATTATAATAGTACCTCAATTTATGTGACAATTCAAATTACATCACCATAAAAATAAACTCCAAAATAATTAAGTCTTCTAGCTATAATTGAATAAGGAAACTAAGATGACAATACTCTGTCACTTGAACTGCCGCAGCTACCGTTCTGTATTGGAAAACTTAAAGTTGTTTTTTCTTTATTTGTTGGTGCACTGCCTTTTAACCGGATTTAGAGTCACCTCTAATTCATGCCTGCTTATCTTCCAGAGAGAAATCTCTAAATTATGTGAGCTAGAAAGTAGGAGATCATAACTCCCCCATTAAAGAGTTTTAACAAATTTTTTTTGGTGAAAATAACAATTCCTTATATTTATATACTTTTGGAAGTGATAAAAATACCTCTGTGTCCTTGGTCACGGTGAGTGTGGGCCCTTTATGTCCAATGAATGCACGTTTATTAAATAAAGAATTGTTATTTCCACAAAACTCTTTTTATCTCAACTAGTGAGAAAAAAAATTTAACCAATGAGATTTTTTTAATATATACTAGAAGGAGATAGAAAGTTTAATGAGATTAATGATTTTCATACTTTAAAAGTTTGAATAGAGCAATGAGTTTCATAATTTTGATATGTTGTTGTTATGCAAGAGTTAGTTAATTAAATATGAGTAAAGTTCAAGTGCTTCGCGCGCCATTGGCGCTTTGCTCTCCTCTTATTCTTCATTGGATGGTTCGGATGGACTTCGCCGTTTGAAAAAAATTTGACAACAAATAGTAAATTCAATAAAAGTAACAAACAAATTAAGATACACGAAAAAAAAATTAAGAAAAAAAAATAAGGCAGAGAGAGTAACAATCAACAGAAAATAAATAAATAAATAAAGTATGATGTTCATTTCGAGTGTATGGGAGTATTTGCGAACAGCCTGGATAGTAGGTGCAACTACAAAACATGTCCTAGATTCACTAATACTTCAACGTACGGTATAATGTTAATATTAATTAAAATTGTTAAAGAAAATCCAGCCTTTTAACTTATAACTTCTTACTTAATCATTCTTTCTCCTACATTTTGGTATTATCTTCTTGGTAAAGTTTCAGTGATTAGTTTGTTTACAACCAAACAAAACCCTACGGTAAAAACCTAATCATATCTCTCTACCATTCTGAAAAGTGGGTCAAACGTCCGCTTCTTTGTCATGCTGAAGCTCTTAAGGGTTAATTTGTTTGGTTGGGAGATAACGAATGTTATCACCAACCAACTGGTCGTCGATATCTCAGTCGCTGGATCCTACATTGAAATGATGATTGCCATGACCATGAACATGGCTTGAAAGGGAAAACATTTTGATTGAGAAAATTCACCTACATTTATTAACGGTTCAAGTTCATTAATAATATGTTTAACCAAAGTTTGCTTATATAGCATTGAGCTTTTACAACAGTACCCTTCAAAATGGAGTTCTGTAGTGACTAATGTGGTGTATGCCTAGTGGGTATTATAGAGAAAATGGTTGTTTGGTGGATAGGAGTTGACGACAACAGGAAAAGGGTCCAACTAATACAAAATTTGACTTTAACAGCACTTCTTGGTGCGCACACGACAAACAGTTGGTAGTAAATCTAATTTACAGACCTAAAGTTATTTTTTTCCCCAAATACAGTTGTCATACATTTTTCCCTTACTGAAAAATTGAAAAGAATTAATCCCTAATCTTATCATGTCTATATAAACAACCCCTCACAATGTTTCATGTACACTCGACCCTCAAATAATAAGTTCAATCTTTCATTTCCAAGAAAAATGGGTGCTTCTCTTTTTCCATCACCAGCATTTTTGGGTGTTTTGCTTTTTCTCTTGAGCTGTGTTTGGCTGTTTCCTGAGATGGTAACTGCAAAGCATGGTAGCATTACAAGGCACTATAAGTTCGATGTATGTGGTTTTGAGCTCATTTTCTGTATTTTTTCATGCATGCATGTATAGAAAGCTTAATTAAATGTCTAATCTTTTGGAGTTTTAACATACAATCATGTAGATAAGGTTGCAAAATGTGACAAGATTATGTCACACAAAGACGATGGTAACTGTCAATGGGAAATACCCCGGACGTCGGATTATTACTAGAGAAGGTGATCGCTTACTCATAAAAGTGGTTAATCATGTTTCGAACAATGTCAGCATCCATTGGTAAGGAACAATGTCCAAAATGCAGTTATAATAGTTCTGATTTTCCCTTTATTGTCGTTAATGTGTTATTATTATTCTCTCCATTTTAAAATAATAGTTTTTTTAGAAGGATAAATTTGTTCTAAAATAATTGTCATTTGTATTTGTTTAAGAGAGCATAATAGATTTTTTCCAAGGAATTTTATTTTCCTAATCTATCTCATTACCCCTAATCTATCTCATTTTTCCAATTCCTAATCTATCTCATTACCCCTACTCTATCTCATTTTTCCAAAGAATTTTATTTTCCTAATTTATTTCTCTCTCTTGATCACAATTTTCAATAAGGAATAAAATTAGAATTGAATACTAATAGCTATTGTTGGTTTTAATCTATGTGCATCAAGTTAAAACACAAGATTAAAACGATTATTAATATAGAACGGAGGAGATGGATTTTTAATTTTATTTTCTTGAATGGTTGATAATGAGAATAGGCATGGAATTCGACAACTTCAGAGCGGATGGGCAGATGGACCGGCCTATATAACTCAGTGCCCCATTCAAACTGGCCAGAGTTACGTGTACAATTTCACCATTATTGGGCAGAGAGGAACTCTTTGGTGGCATGCCCACTTCTCATGGCTAAGGGCATCAATATATGGACCACTTATAATCCTTCCCAAGAAAAATGTGTCTTATCCATTTGTCAAACCCTACAAGGAAGTCCCAATCCTTTTTGGTAATTTACTATTAATTATTCTCCATCCAATTTATATCTAGTTTGCAAGAGCTCAAATACTGCTGATAATTTTCCGAATCTTGTGCACTAACTATTTCTTGGGGCCCAATATACAACTATTAGTGTATATGATACACTGAATGTCAAATCGATTTTTTGGTTAGCAGTATCGCTCCTGTTCTTTTGTAATTTATAAAGTAGGCTTAAAGTTACACCAATGAAACAATATGCATTCGTGAGTTGCTAAAACTAATCGGATTAACCTGTTTACACTTTAACACTGCAGGAGAATGGTGGAATGTGGATCCAGAGGCAGTTATTAGCCAAGCACTTCAGACCGGGGCAGGACCGAATGTCTCCGATGCTTACACAATCAATGGTCTTCCTGGACCATTATACAATTGTTCTGCAAATGGTAGTATTAACTTTAGTAAAAGAAAAACAAAAAAGAAACACATATAAGAAAAGAAAAGCCTCAAATTAACTATTACATGCATGCATAACAGTCAACTTACTGCATTTTTATTTCTGTACTTTCAGAAACATATAAGCTGAAGGTGAAGCCAGGAAAGACATATCTTCTTCGCATAATCAACGCTGCACTCAACGACGATCTCTTCTTCAGAATTGCGAATCACACCTTCACAGTTGTCGAGGCAGATGCAATTTATGTTAAGCCATTCGTAACAGACACCCTGTTAATCACACCAGGACAAACCACTAATATTCTCCTCAAAACAAAGACTAATCCCCAAAATGCCACTTTCCTAATGGCAGCCAGACCATACTTCACGGGCCGCGGAACATTCGACAACTCAACCGTAGTGGGAATACTCGAATACGAAAATTCATTCCCTACTAATAATTCCTCAATCATAAATCTTCCAGTCCCAACTCTCCCTCCCATAAATGGGACATCCTTCGTGGCAAATTTTAGCAACAAATTTCGAAGTTTAGCCACTGCTCAATTTCCGGCAAACGTGCCCCAAACTGTCCAAAAACATTTTTTCTTTACTGTAGGCCTTGGTACTAACCCGTGCCCAAAAAACCAGACGTGTCAAGGGCCTAACAATACTACAAAATTCGCGACGTCTATTAATAATATCTCATTTGTGCTACCTACAACTGCATTTCTTCAAGCCTATTATTTTGGGAAATCCAATGGGGTTTACACCACTGATTTTCCTAGCTCTCCTCTCATGCCATTCAATTACACTGGCATGCCTTCCAATAATACCATGGTGTTGAATGGTACTAAATCGGTGGTGCTGCCATTTAACACCACTGTGGAGCTGGTGCTGCAGGGCACAAGTATACTTGGTGGTGAAAGCCATCCTCTACACAGTCATGGCTTTAACTTCTTCATTGTAGGTCAAGGATTTGGAAATTTTAATGCTACAAAGGATCCTGCCAAGTTTAATCTTGTTGATCCGGTTGAACGGAATACTGTTGGGGTGCCATCTGGCGGATGGGTGGCCATCCGTTTCCGTGCCGATAATCCGGGTAAGTATGGCCTATTTCATTAGTTAAATCCGCAATATAGTTATTTGTTCATTAACTTTCAAGAAATGTGGTTTCAAATACTCAATTAAGAAAAAGAACACTATGATGAAGCATAATGATGTCGATGTAGGGTCGGGAAAAAGAGAATATTAAACAAATGCTTTCTAAATGATCTTAAATGATGGTTGGTTCGTCCTAAAAATCATAATCTTATGGTATTGATCTTTTAATCAAAATTTAGTCATAATCTTGGACTTATCCGTAATTAGCAACTCTGTCTAAATTAGGTAGTAATTACTTTAAAGAAAGTAAAGGTCTACAAGAATAATCTTGAGGACATATTGTTTAAAAAATACATGTTATGTAAGTAAACCAGATCATCCTATTTGTAAGTTGTTTATGCATTGTCAAGAACAATGCCATAATTATCATGAAATACATTGCATGACAGTAATTAGTCACTGGTATCTAGTCAGCTTTATGGATATTTGTTATCATCATTTCATAACGACGGAAAATTAAATGAACTCAAAAGAGTCTCTAAGTGTGGAAGGGTGGAATAATGGTTTCCTCAGAATAAGTTCAACCTGAATGATATTTTCCATGATGATGAATTAAATAGGTGTTTGGTTCATGCACTGTCACTTCGACGTCCATCTGAGTTGGGGATTGGGGATGGTATGGGTGGTGTTGGATGGGAAGCTCCCTAGTCAGAAGCTGCCTCCTCCTCCTTCTGATCTTCCAAAGTGCTAGATACCTGCCTGACCTTCAATTTCTCTTCCAAAGTCCACCCCCCCGGCGAGATTTCGTTTGATAACTTAAAGAGTGATCATGTAATTTTGTTGCATGATCGAGTGTAATAATTTTATTTTTTTTGTTTTATATTTGAGTGTGATGATAAAGAGGTAGCTCCAATTCACCATTGGTAATTTTGTGTGCTACAAGTTTGCTTGTATCGATATGCCTTTAATTCTCCAAGATTTTCCTCTAAAGATAGGAAATTGAAACGGAAACTGAATGAGATTTTGTAATTTTTTCAGAAACTTTGGAAATAATATTTTCCAGAATTTTTATCCTTGTTTTATTGTACCTATTACACAGCAAATCTTATCTACTTATATCTTATCCCTAACTTAGAGATTATCTTCTTCAAATTCATCCTCTTCGATATCAGACTCTACCCTGGTCACCGGCGTCATTGGAATGGGTGCCCTATCACTCCAAATAAGACCTTTAATAGTTCTTCCCAACCTATATCAGTCGAACTTCATTTCGGGAATTACCTCTCCAGGAAAGCTTTGATGTTACCACTATTTCTACATGTTTGAATAAAGCATAAGCCATTGCGGATGAGCTAGCTGCTGTTAAAAGCCATAGCAGACCAACTAGCTGCTGTTGGACGACCAATGTCTGATGGTGATTTGAATTACGTGATTTTTAAAAGGGTTCGACAAGATTACATTTAGTGATTCCCACCATTGTCCCACGATCGGTTCTGGCTACCTTCACAGAGTTGCAAGGTCTACTATTAAATCATGATAGTAGACCTTGCTCGGGTTGTACTACGTTTTCCTTTTGTGAATGTGGCAACTAAAACCTCTGGTTTTAGCTATCAGTCTAGGGATGGCCCGGGACATCAAAATTATAAGCAGGCCTAACAGTGGAAGCCAAATTAATTCAAATGGGTCACAATACAAGTCCAACAATAACAATAAGGATTGTAATTTCACTGGGTCGAGGAATAGTAATAATAATCAACAAAATGACCTTAGCATTAAATCTCAGATTTATAACAGGTTTAATCATTCGGCCTCAAATTGTAACCAACGCTACAACTACGCTCAAAATCCAAGTGTTAACTGCCACACAAACAGACCCCCATTGCTTTTCCTATTTTTCCCTATGAAGTAACTTGCTTGTGTGGAGATAAGCTACTCTAAGGTGCTTAATTTATAAGATGATATTTTGTAGCTAAGCATGAGCAAGGTGTCAAGTATACAATAAGTGGTTGTGTGTGTGATATGTGTCACCCTTCCAATGAGCCCAGTCACAAGTCTTGGTTAATCAAGTATAAAGACTAATTAACCTCAATTGGCTTAATTAATTCTTCACTTATTCCTCTACTTAGATTAAAGAATCCTAATTACAAATAACTTAATTAATCAAGATTAGTGCTAATTAAGAAAACCAAGTCGCTCCATCACATAGAAAGAAAAAAAGAAACCATGTACTAATAACATGTTTATAATTAAACAATATGCATAATTATGTTTTAAAATGCATTTAAAAATTAGGAATATCACATCCTCCTCTCCTTACAAAATTTTGTCCTCAAAATTTTAAATATATCTTGTGGGATTTCAAGATATGAAAATCCGGTGCGGATGTCCAATTCCAATTCCCATATGACTTTGTCTACGCCATGGTGTTGCCATTTCACTTTTAGTAATGGTATCACTTTGATGGGGATCGTCCTAAAATAAAATTAGAGTTTCCACCTTGGCCCTAATTAGGGTAACGTGGCATCCCACATGGCAGCCTAACGCTCGTGTGGCAACATGACAAAGCAGCATATTTGGTTAACCATCCCCAAGGCTCGGCCCTGCCTCGCTCGAAGAAGGATCGGCCCTCGGCGCTCGGCTTCCAGAAAGCACAAAGCAGCGGCCAGTCAGCCTACAAGGGTCTTCGCACCCTCATCGGTCCGCCCAGACTCTCACCATTAGGAGCTCCCAGGTAGCAAGTCCATTCGGCCCCATTGAACACGCCTGGCCCTGCCTAGTCCAGGCCCAGGGCCGAAGGCCAAAAAGTAAGTTCTCAGATGGTGTCAAATCAGCCGCCTAACCTGTCAACTCAAAAGAGGCTCGTCATACCTGCTGTCAATTCACAGCAGGCGCACCATGCCTACTTTATTGGGCTGTGGGTCAAGACAGAAAGGCTACAAATACCCCCTCCTACACACAGAAAAGGGGGACTTTTGGATGGGACTTTTTCGGACACCATTCTTACTATTACTCTACTCAAAACACGAGAGCCAATACTTTGCAACCCACCAGTAAACTCATCAGAACAGTATACACTCTCCAAAACTTCACAAAAATACTCCGGTAATCCATTCCCTCTCCACTCAATAATCAGATTATCATCTTATCCTTACTAATTTAAGCATCGGAGAGGGGAACGAGGGAACACCCCCTCGTGTTGCCTGTGTTTCAGTTTTGCTTGCTCTCTGCTGACTTGTGCCCAACTGGAAAGAGGTTTGGATTTGGTCGCAGGTCAGAGTTGTCCCAACAATTGGCGCTAGAAGGAGGGCCTTCTCTACCATACATGATCTACCTCCATATTAAACCTTTTTCAGCGCACATGTCAGCACATTAGAGCACTACAAACACCATACTGGAGATGCAGACCGTCGGAAAAACACCCGAAAAAGCACATACAACAATTCCCGACTACCGGGAAAAATGGGTCAATGATGTTTCACTCAACCTCGGGGACAACATCCCCGAGGCAACCTCGTTTGGCTCCCAATGCCACTCTCGAGCGCAAAAGAAACGCGACCAGAGATGACACAAAAAGGTCGAAGGGCACCAAGACGCCCGAGACCTCCTGAACTCCTGCAATAACGAGCGGCTCACAAAGCTGCTCCAAGAACGGAACAATATTACTCTCGAAATCGAAAGGCTGATGGGAAAATGCGTCATAGAGGACGAACGACATCATCCGATTGGCTCCTCACGTGAACGCAAGAGCCCACCCACCCATCACTCCTCCCGGACAACGGAGTCTCGACATCGGGCACTACAACATTCACACCACAAGTGAACTTGACCTCGGTCTCCCCAAAGACCTGAGCGGAGGGAACTAGAAGAATGCAAGAAAAGGATTGTGACCTTAGAGAAATTACTAGTCGACCGAGAGATCATACCAGAGCACTGGCCCAGCCCGGGAGGCATCCGATTCGCCTTGCCCGAGATCGGTAGTAAATTGCTCGTCGACTTTTCCTTGGCACCAGAACCAGCATCCCGACCATCTGAACCGACAGCTTCAGTGTTAATTTCTGCTTAACCTCGCGACTCAGTGCCAAAGCCATAGCTGAAGAAAAGGACATATTTAATCGAAGACTCAAGACCCAGTCCTTGTAGAATCTGAGGTCCCTGACCATCGGACCTCATTGATCGCTTGGACCATAGATGATTGCAAAATTGAATTCTCAAGACCGAAGACCGTCCTTGTAGAATCCGAGGTCCTCGACCTCGTCAATCACTCGAGCCATGTTCCTGCAAAGACTGAAGACGGGAGACCATCCTTGTAGAATTTGAGGTCCCCGACCTCGTCAATCGCCTGGACCATGTCCCCATGAAGACTGAAGATGGAAGGTCGTCCTTGTAGAATCCGGGGTCCCCGACCTCTTTGATCGCCTAGACTATCTGTAATTTTCCAGTTTTAAGCCCAAAACAGAAGATTGAAGTTTAACGCAGCCTCGCCTGTGATGATGAATGACACATGACCTCCTTGTGTTCATCCATTACAGGCTGAGACCATTCTCGAAGAAGCAACATTGCAAAGAAAATACTGGCCGCACAATTTTTATTGCACGACCATACATTGTAATAGTTTGCTCACAAACGACAAACTTTCAGTCGGGCAATCTTCATTTGCACATATTGTAACAGTTCGCTCGCCTACATACGACGAACTTATTTATTCATAAAAGTTCAGCACAATTAATTAACTATCTTGTACAACTTGTACGCTCTATCTACGTGGCCATAAGCACTTAGTTCGAAGAGGTATGCCCTATCCGCACGTCCATAAGCACTTGGTCCGAAGAGGTACGCTCTATTCGTGTGGCCATAAACACTAGGCCCGAAGAGCACATGTTACATCTTATACGTTTCATCCGTGCGGCCACAAAAGTTTGGTCCAAGGAACACAGGTAAACAAATCTCAACTATGCTTCATTTCTCACCCGGCGCCCCACACTTGGCCCGGGCACACGTAAATAATTGCAATGCATGCACCTTAGCATGGTTATAATTATTTGGTCAGAGGAGCACAAAGAAAACTTATCATGCACGTTACTCACATGCTTCATCCGTGCGGCCATAAACGCTTGGTCCGAGGAGCACGAGTCGACTAACCATGCTTACGTTTCGCTTAACGCTCCATTTGCGGACAAGTAAACATAACCACAAATGTAAAATCCTTAACATGCTTATATCACTTGGTCTGAGGGGCATAAGTAGACTAACCATGACAGTCGCTAACACGCTCCATCCGCGCGACCATAAACGCTTGGCCCGAGGAGCACGAGTAGACTAACCATGCTTACGTTTTGCTTACACGCTCCCTCCATGCACCAATGAACATAATCACAAGGCACTAACCCTAGCCGACTCTATCCACCCGGCCTGGGGGACAACTACACTCTTAACTCGGCACTACTCCTATAGTTACTCCTAAGTTTAACCATGCCTAAGGTAAGCCATAAGCATGGTAAAAATAGGGGGTATACTACGGATAGGCCGCCCGGGTCCATTGGCTCAATTAAATGGCCCAATTTAATTCAAAATCAGGACCTAGTTGTCTGACCGACACTCCAAAAATAATAATAAACTTGCTCGAATCATCCCGGTTACACTTATTTATTTTCCAAAATTGTGAGCTGTCACACTTGACGAACTTTTAGATTTTAATCTTCAAACAAGTCCCAAGCTGTTACACTTGCAAATTTTATCAAAATCATAAGTGACCGGTCAGCTTCAGTTCGAACAGACAAAGCTAAGCCCAACACTTAGCAAATATTCATTGCTCAAAAGTAAATAGTATGAAAATTCAAATTTATATTTCATTAAACCGCTCGAAAGAGTTACAATAAAATTCAAATTTATAAATTCAAATATTTTATTGCTACGAAAATGTACAACTCTACCATTTTTTACAGATCGGAAGGTGGCCCGGTCGACTTTTTAGAGGCTCCCACCGGCTGCTCCTCCTCCGGCTCTTCCTCAAGCTCCAAATTAACGACCTCTAGGTCCTCCAAAAGGTCCATGACCATCTTCATGTCTATGCCCCTCTTAGAGCCCCGACGGACCGCTCTCTTGAAGCCCATCAAAAATTGACCGGCCGAAGTATCAAGGATCATCTCCTGGCATTCAGACGAGCCCTTAAATGCCTCGACCGCCCTCTCTAGCTGGTCCTTGTAACTGGCCTGCTTTATCTTCCAGGCATCCCGCTCGGCTTCGAGCTCTTTGTTGAGTAACACCAAGGCAGCCTTAGACTGCACGACCCTCGCCTTAGCAGCCTTAGCCCCCGTAACCTTCACCGCGACCTCCTCCAGCTTCAGGGAGAGCTGCTTCTCCCTCTCTGCGGCCTCTGCCGCTGCCCTGACAGCTCCTTCCTCGGCCTCTTTTAGCTT
>JAUMHB010045264.1:0-17661 GCA_032359685.1 Pittosporum tobira
TTCAAGATATAATATTATTTTTATGAAAGATAAAAATATATTTTAAAGAAAAATATTTTTAATATAATAAAAATATTAAAAATATTTTTCTAAATAAATAAAAATATTATTTCAAGCTTGCATCCTTTGGACCATAGAAAAACACTTATATGAAAATTCCTATGAGAGGGACTAGTCCTAATTCTAGTCTTCAATCTCTAAGCTCTTCCAAATTCTTGAATCATCTCTTGGAAATAAAATTTTGTTTTCCCGCATGTTCGTGAATTTCTTGTATCATTGAATTGTTTGTGATCATGTGTTGTTCTTCATACATATCGCCTCATATATATATTTCTTGAGACGTCTCGCAAATGTATTAGTCAATGCATGTTTGTCATTATCAAAGTCAATATAGACATTGGGATGTCCCAACAAAGATATTTACATTAGGTGATCCCAATAACACGCGGAGAAACATTCCCTTTGACTTAGATTTGGACAAGCACTAGATTGATCCGGACTTCAATTTGAAAAGGAGTGATCCGGTGACAGTAGATGGAAAAGTTTTGCATTGACATGTTAGATCCCCTCACCCTCGGTATGTTCTCTATGGATTTGACTAACGAAAGATCCATCCCAACTTATCTTCCAAAAATTGGACAAGAGATTCATCTTATCCAACACCCATGTGGATGTATGGATAATGGAAGATTTCCGGAAAAAGGTCTGGTTCAAGAAACATAGTATTGTTACAAACTCCATAAATTGTGTAACTCCGGAAAAATTTAGCAAGAAGTAGAAAGATTTACCAGATTTTAATCATTTGATTATGGTAGCTGGTACAAGGGATGGAGTTTTGATGTTTAGGCACATAGATTCTGACAAAGATGGACGATTATATATTTATGACACAAAGGAGAGGAAGATGAAGATGCATGAAACAAAGATCATGGATAATCATGCCTTGGTTGCTCACAGAAGCAGCCTCTTCAATTTGCATGGCTCGAAAGAATCATTAAGCACACTTTCTTACGAAAATTGTTTCAAGCCTGCCTCTTTTAATTTTTCCCCCCTTGGGCTTCTGGACATGGATGACTCTTCATGTGACATGTGAAGGGCAAGTCAAGTTTTAATATTCTTAGTTAATAATAATGTGAATGATCTTCCTTTTTCATACGCCATTAGTCTACTTTGTTGAAGGAGAGATGCAATGCATTGCCTCTTGTCATTTAAGCACCAGGAACACCACCTCTCAATCTCACTTTCAATTTTCCCATAAAAATCCTTCATACTTGGTTTTCAAATATATTCCGTACTGCAATTTTTGTCTCTTTCCCTCCCTCCACACCCCACGGGGAAAACACCCCCCAACCCCCCCATAACCACCCCACCCCTCCCCCCCCCCCCGGCCGCACAAGAAAGATATTTACGAAAGAGAGCAAATAATTAGAAACTGACCACAATTTATGCTTCTTCTGATTCTTAAAGGATGTTTATCGCATAATTTAGAAATATAATGTTCTTTTTCTAGCAATAACATTAAAAAGACAAATTCAATTTAACCATATAAGAAGGAAAAAAAATTAACTAATAATAATTTAAATCAAAATGGGGATTGAATTAAAATACACAGCTACTCTTCAGCATTATCTCACATTCCAGCAAGGAACTTTCTGGCCTCTTAAATCTGGTGAGAAGACTTCAGTTGAAGCAAGCTCTGTCTTCTCTACTCCATGTAGTTTTGGTTTTAACAGATTTATCAACCACCATGGCTCATGACCCTAATCTCTTTCACCTGTGACTTGCTACAATTAAAAAGGAAAAAAAAGACGGAAGTAATTAGAAATGATTTAACATTATAATTCAAAAACTGGAATTTATTAGAAATGAATTACCTGTAACAAAACTTCCATCAGTTGCTCCAGAAGACTCGATGGCTTCCGAAACTTCTGCCATCAGCCGTTCATGCTTCTCTTTTAAGCCCGAGGAACTTATAGCCTCTTCAACTCCCTGCTTTATTTGTTTCTCTAAAGCCTGGATCTTGCTTTTTGACTCTGCACTAGGTGTCTTTCCAGCCTTCACTACCTCCATCTTCAATAATTCAACCTTGCTCTTCAAATCTGGTGAGCTACTAATAACATCTTTAATTATCTCATTTATTTCTTTATTAAGTTCATAAACTTTCCACTTTACGCCTGAAATTGAGATTGGGTCAACTTTCAAACCCAAAGACTCGAAAGCATCTGCAAGTTCTACTTCTATGTCTTTAGTCACCTGCCTAACTTTCTCCTTCAACCCCTCGTCTAAGTCCTTAATTCCTGAGACGCCAGAATCTTTAATTTCAGCCTTAAGCATTTCTAATTTCTGCTTTACATCAGGTCGACCCAAAATCTCATCATATTTCTTCTGGATTTCTGATTGAAGTGGAGATGCTCCCTTGTTCTTTTCAGAGAATTTCTTGGCTTCAGAAATTTCCTTCAACATGTCAAGCTTATATTTCAGGCTTTTGTAATTAGGAGCATTGTGCAGATTCTGGTTGAACTCATCCTTAAGCTTTTCTATCTTGTCCTGTAGAGACGAATTTATGAGCTGGTCCTTTGAGTTCCTTGCTTTTGCAAATTCCTCTCGCAACATCAAGAATTTTCCATTTAAGCCCATAGCTTTAGCCGCCTCAGAAAATTCATGATCAACTTCTCTTTTCAGTTTATCAATCATCTCACTCAGACCCGACTCTGGAGGTGAAGTAGATGACTCCCTTGCTTTTAGAATTTGCTTTTTCAATTTTTCAACCTCAGCCTCTAGTTCCAAGTTTCCAGGTCTTGGAATAATGGGCTGTTCTTTCTTTTTCATATTAACTTTCTTCTTCGCATCTGCCGGAATTCCTTCTTGGAACCCACCAAGTTTTCGGTACTTGAGCATCCGATGTTTCAGTAGCTCTTCTATGTCCATCTTTGCAAGATCCTATACACCAATATAAATATAAAAGTTAAGATGTAGGTGAAATTCCTATTAGAGTAGGAGGAGGGACCACAGTGGAAATTACTCACATCCATTGAATCATTAATTGCAGCTTTTATCTGTTGTGAGGTCCAATAGGGATCTGCATGTGCACCACCAAGTGGCTCCTGCGGTTGGTTCAAAAATCGAATGGAGATATCATAGTAGTTAAGACATGCTGAAGGTAAAAGAATACTGCATAAAAAAGTCATTAAAAAGAAAATTACAGGGATGATGCCATCTGAAATTTGAAGCTTGGTCAACTCCGTAGCAGTTATTTTAAGCTTCTCAGCTGCCTGTAAAGAAAGAAAGTCAAAATAAGCTTCAACTATTTAATCTATTCCAACACAAACAAGCAAGCAATGAAAATTTAGTACAACCTTTGGAGATGCTTTTGCCGTCTTCCATAAAATTGCTGCACATGCTTCAGGGCTAAACAACAGGAAATGAGATGAACAAATGCAGAAAGAAATCAGCATATGTGAAAACTATACAAAGGGAATGAATGACAAAATAAATAGGATTGATCTACCACATAAAGGACAAATATAAAGGACTGCTGAGTAATTGTAATTATCTTGAATTACCTGGCAACATAGAAGACTGCATTTTCGAGCATTAACATTTTATTACAACAGCCAATGGCCAGAGCACCACCAGATCCACCTTCTCCCATAACAATGGAAACAATAGGAACCTTTAGACCGAACATAGTCCTCAAGTTGTGAGCTATAGCTTCACCCTGCATGAAGTTGAAAAAAAAAAAAAACAATTTTGAGTAATTAAGCAGGTATTGGTAGGGAACTATGCGTTGCACTACATTTAGGAAATTGATATTGCCGCAAGTGAAAATATGATAGTTCCCCTCACGTGAATAGTAAGACCTTGTGGAACTACCATTTTTACTTGTGGAAATAACAGCTACCGGCATACTTGGCCAAGTTCCTCTGATTTAAGATCCGCAAATGCTCCTGGAGTATCAATAAAAGTAACAATTGGAAATCCATGGTGATCTGCATAATACATCATCCGTAGAGCCTTCCTGTAACTGTTAACAGCATAGCATTATCCTTTAGAATCAGATTCTAACACATCTCACCCAGAGGCTCAAGCTAAAGTTTTCTACAACTGTGATATATATTAAATTTTAAAAGGTGATTTAGGATTTGAAATATATATATATGTACAAGATCACCCTCTTATATACATACCCATGGGGAGTAGGCATTCCAAAGTTGCGCATGATGTTCTCCTTAGTATTTCTCCCCTTCTGATGACCAATGAACATGTAGCTCCTGCCATCTATTGTTCCAAGACCAGTGACAATAGCAGGGTCATCATAGCCTGCTCGATCACCATGAAGCTCTACAAACTAGAAATTAGAAGATATTAAAATGGTATATTATAAGATCTTTTCTTCTACATACATGTGAATTATATTAATGAAAAAGAAAAGGGGACAAAGTTTACATATTCATAAACCCTTAAGTAAAAACCTTTTCAGTAATATTGAAGATGTGGTCAAGAAACGTTGGCCTGTTTGGATGCCGTGCAATATTCACGCGTTGAATTGGAGTCAGGTGCGTGTAGAGATCTTTCAGAGCCTACGAATTTCATAATTAACAACTTATATAATGACCTCTTAATTGCAAAACTTTCAGTTCCACAGATATATGAACTCGTCTTGAAAAATGTAAATAATTGGTACAGGTTGATCATACCTGCTGATACTTGTTTTCTAGAGAGATAATTTGATCACTGAAGTCAAGGCCAGTCTCATTTGCCATCTTTTGTACCTGCACTCAAATCCAAAATTTCGTTTTAAAGAATATTGTAAGATGTTCCTATTTGATTAGCATCCTAATTCAGCTTAATAAGGCATACATCGACGATTTTCTTTTGCAGATCCATAAGAGGTTTCTCGAAATCCAAAGTAACTGGCTTTGGTTTCTCTTTCAAAGGCTTGAAAGGCGATAGATGACTAAGGACTCCACCTTTGACATTAGGATCCGCATCCTCCGGCCATGGATACTCATGCTTCTTCACCTTCCTTACCTTTGCAGAGACCGTAAATTCCATCCTATTCGTGCCCAGTCGCGTTCTCCCTAGGACTCTCAGTGCCACTCCAGTAACACCATTACTTGAGCTTTGGAGCAGGTCCGAAGCAGAACTTCCAGTAGCCAAATTTCCAGTAAAAGCAACTGGAGAATGCAATAACATCGCAGCCATTCTCCCTAACTCAGAAGTAAAATCACTCCAACTCCTCAACCTATTCCACCAAAAATACCTCCAAATTAACAATTACAAACTATACAATCTTTAAGTCATCAACTTCTATCAATAACAGTATTCTACATTTTAATTAATTAATTAATTTTTATTTAACTTATCAAAAAAAAGTTTTCTAAATGATCTTAATAAAATGCTCATATGTTTGTTGAGGAAGGCAACACTAAATCCTAATACAACTATTTTCGCTTTTAACTTCACATAGTTATTAAACTATGAGGCCGCATGAACAGATTGCTGACCATTTGTCCAGTCAGCAGTTTTCTACCAGCTGCATGAGCAACAGTACTCTAAAGTCTGTAAGCCCAACTATACTGCTGTGATGCAACTGGTCCAACCTGAAAAAATGGTCAGTTGAGCACTTGAGCTTTGGGGTGTTAAATGAACTGAACTCCAGCTCGTTTAAAGCTCACCTAGAGCTGGAAAACAAAGTCATTTAGCTTAAAGACCAGCTCAAAAAAAGAAATCATTTAACTTAACGAGCCAAGCTCTAACATTAAAAATTCTAAATTGCTCATATAAGCTCGGGCCCGACTAGCTAAAAGCTTGTTCGCTTAGTTAAAGCCGAGGAAAAAGTTCAGGAGCTGACTCACCTCGTTTACACCCCTAGTTGAGCTTCTTTTTCCTTAAATATAACCAAAAGCGCAATAAATGATTTTTCAACAAATTGGGGAAGTATAGATAAGATCATCTCCTACCATCTATTTAGAATAAAATTAGCGTTGCTTGTATATCGTCAGTGGATCAAATTTTGTACTCAAGACACATGAAATGAACATTCAAACATTTCATTTATTTTCGTATTTAAAGCAACCAAGCAAAGATTAATATGAATAAACGTGGATGCAATCAGCAGAGATTAATCAAAATTAAGCTATGAATTGTTCAAAACGTACCTAAAGATCAAAATGCGAGGTTGGGATCGGCGATTGGAGAAGAGAGAGAGAGAGCGAGAGAAAGAGTAGAAATAGAAAGAGAGGAGAGACCGATTTAGCTTAATAGGAGAGAGAAGGGAGGTAGCATCGTTATGATCGTCACTGGTTTGGGCTTATTCGTCCAATCACACAAAGTATAGAGAGAGAAAGCCAGAAATATACTGTATCGATATTTCCTATGCGAGGACCCAGAAGAGAGAGAAATCATCAGCCAGCAAATTTTGATTTGGCCGTTGAACGGGGCAGTAATTGGTCTAGCCCGAGTTGAGCCAGCTCGACTCAATGGTCGAGTAAGGTGTCAGACCAGGTCGAGTTTAGAGTCTTTGCCGCACGTATGGCGGGCGGGTGGATGAGTTCGATGATATGGGTCGTTGGGCTCCACTCCGGGAACTCGAGTTTCTTTATAGGCACGTTTGTTTTAGTTTATTAAAATTAATTAAAATTTATTTTTAAAAATTAATTATTTTTATTAATTTTTGAAAAAAAATTATAGGTTAAGTATAAGTTATATTGTCAACTTATTTGAAAAAATTAGTCAATATATATATATTTTTTATTTTATAATTTATTTTAGTTATAAAATAAGTTTTAAACTGTTATAAAATAAGTTATGCCAAACAAGTTATACTCCCTTAATTCTATTAAAATTATAATATTTTTTTGGACATTTTATTAAAACTATAATATTTTTAAAAAATTAATAATGTAAATTATTTAGATTATTTTTATCTTATTAAATATTATCTACCATTTCATTTACTACTCCAATATTATGGCGAACTAATTCATCTGCTATTATAGTCAATCACTATTTCACTATTTAAAAATATAATATTAATATTATACACTATTATTTTAACTACTACTTTACTATTTAAATTATAATATTATTAAAGATAATTTAGATAATTTACTTATAATTAAATATATTTTTATTATCCGCAAAAAATTTATAATTTTTGTGGGATGGAGAGAGTATAATATCTTTGTTTACCTGCTTTTTATATTACATGTTTAGTGGGATTGCTAAATTATTTATGGATCATTTAATTAGCTGATTGATACTTAATCCTTACGCAAGTATTATTTTATATGTTTGAATTAAAAAAATATTTTTTATTACCAAAATTTATTTTTTAATTTGACTATCATATTCTCTCTTTAATTACAATTAATAGATCCTAGCATACCTAAATAAATGGTGAAAGAGATGACTAATGAGTAAATTTTTTGGGGTTTAAATGGTATCTTAAATAGAGTAGATAAAGATATTGGAAAGAGTAATGCCTTGTTTTTAGTTTGTATTATATTTTTAAAGTGTGGTAAGTTTTTCAATGAAACCTAATTGGTAATCTAAGATGTATATTCTTCAAAAAGTAAAACTAAATATAATACTAATAGAGAAGTAAGACATTTAAAATAAGACAAATACTTATTATTACTACTGTCTAGACACTATATCCTCATATAATCGCTTACCAAATTTTGGAACACTGAAATTTATTACTTGCTTCCTCTAGTAGGGAGGTGGCCACAGTAAGAAATATAATTCCAAAAAACAAATTATAATAATTTGGAGGACATATCTGGAATTTGAGTTCTCCCCAAAAATGCCCTCAAACATCAACACATACATGCCTACATGCCTACAGAAGACTACTAAAAGGAAACTTAAAGCACAATCAATTTAACGTAAGAGTTCTCCAGGACTCCAAAGTACTCGTGTGCCACTGCCATGACATACTTATTATTACAAACCACGAAAATGTCTGCAATTTAAAAGAGAAAAAACAAAGAAAGGAAATCTGCAAACCAAGAGCCACAAACTAGGCCAGCTCATTTCCAGACTCATCATTTATCTTAAACAGGTCACCAAAAAGCGGCCGGGCTCCACCAGGTGCAATAGGAGGAAGAGGCAGTGGTTTGACTTCTAGGAATTTGTCAGCACCGCCATTGATTACGGTCAACCCTTCTGGAGTCGTATGGGTCTCATGGATATGAGCAACAAGTGCAGCTTTCTCGAGGAAAGACTTGTGGCAGTTCACCTCTGCACACATAAAGAGTGGTTCATCCAACTTGATTGCCTGGATCTTCTGGACCCGTTCTCCACATCTATGTAATCAAGAAACATAAAAAGTAGATTCTCAAGTGACTAAATTATTATACAACATAATTATGAGATTAAGAAAGATAGAGAAGTTCTTTTCTAGACACATTACACCTTCATAGAGTTCAAAAAAGTGTGTGTGTTTGTGTGTGTGTGTGTTCGCGCGCGCACAGCATATAACATATATGGAGCATATAACAAAATACGCTGAGAGTAAGATATAGCCTTACTTGTGGCAAGTAGAACTGCTTTTGGCACAATCCAAGCAAAAAACATGTTCACATGGGCTCTGCAAGAACGTAAGCATAATAAATACAAATTAGATTGTATATGGCTATCAAAACTTCCAGCATTAGCTAAAGCAATAATGTCGGGATAGCATTTCTTTTACTTTCTTTTGTATATATATTATATAAGTAAGTTATTACATTGAAAGTGGGTGTGAAACCATGTAAACACATAATATACAAATCATATGGGAAATGGAAGTCACCCCTATGCCCCATGGAGCCAAAAAATGTCCATCCTTGTACAAAGAACATCCTAAAATACCTATATTTGAAACTCTAAACGGGTACCTTCTATAAAATATAAGAAGTTCAAGAATACATATCTTTTTCTCATGTCTACCCACTTATATATAACTATTACTTAGTTAGAGGTGATGGCATGATAGTGACACTGTCATTTTTAACTTTAAGGATACATAACCTAGCAGGTAACAAAAGAAAAATAGAATCAGAAAGTGGGCCCGCGGGCTCAAATGGAGAACATAAAAAGAAGTAAGAGACTAAGGGACTCTATGAGAACAATTATACTGAAACACGTACCAGGCGGCCGTAGACAGCAATGGGGAAATCACAGATGACACAAAAGTGAACCTTCTGGCCAGCTTGGCGCCCAACCTTGAAACCCACAGTCTTGACATGGGCAGCAGTAGGGACTGGACCGATGCTTTTTGCCACTGGCAGATCGGCAAGCACAAGGTGACTAGCGCATGAAGCTGTAACATTCTTCGCCGATGACAAGTTTGCCACTCCTTGTCCACTTCCGGAGGATTTAGCTTTACCCTTGTTAATCATGATCTTCAACATCTTTCACAAAAAATGTTTTTGTCCTGCACTCCCAAGTAGGAATTCTCAACTCAAACTGGATATGTAAGATATAATTCTGAAGCATTAACCATAAACCAATACAGAGCACAAAAATGAAATACTACGTAATAATATAAAGACTTCACATAAATAAGACTAATAATAACAATTGAAGTCTAACAACACTAATTAACTCGTTTACTTATCCGTTAATGTACCAAATTACTAAACAACCTACATTTTAAAAACCAAAAAATTAAAATTAAAAATTAACAGCCTAGTTTTGACTTTTATTAGTCAAATTGACCGTTTTAAATCTAACTTTTGACAAATTTTTATAAATTACAGCCTAAAGGAATATAACCATAAGAAACTACATACAACTTACCAGAAACTTCAATTTTTGTAATTTCAAAAACAGATCTATATATGCTTAATTTTTAATTCTAAAAAATCTAAATAGGACCAGAAAAGGTCAAAGCTGGGCATTTAGTTTGGTACGGAGGAAGTAACATACAACAATTTACCAAAAAAGTAAATTAAATACCATAACAAAAAATAAAGTCAATTAACTCCAACGAGTGGGAGAAATGGCAGTGATCATGAGGAAGAACCTCAAGATATGGTTCCAGTCCCCAAATTCCTGAAGATCTGGTTCCAGTCCCCAAATTCCTTAAGATCTGGTTCCAGTCCCCAAATCTGACAAAATAATGAATGCATACCACTAAAAGAGTAGATAAAAAACGCAAGAATAAACGGTACTCGATCGTTCCAATAACAATTAAATATGGAAAGAGTGAATAATTAGCATTCAATTCATTCAACATGGTTTACCAGATACGTAAAATTAAGTGAAATCTATAACTGCGATTAGTAATCTAATCGTAATTAACAGCAACGGTTCATTAAGCAAAGCCTAGTTTTTAAAATTAACAAAAATATCACCACGACACTTGCTGGATATGTTATGGTGACTTGCCTTATAATCCTTTCGCAGGCCAACTTTCTTCGTTGTAAAGTGATCTTTCTTCAATTGATCGCTAAAGGAGCTCACTTAGTTTCCCCCAACTTCAATTGTTGTGTGTAGACGATGACTAAGAAGGCGTTTTATGGACACAAATGGGTCCCCCACAGTAATGCCAGCTGGCAAACCGCTACTCATTAAACAATGGGTAACAAGGTGGGTAGGTCGGTTGGTGGTGGTTGTACACTTTTTCCTAGGAGTCTGAGTACACATGAAACATCCCCTTTGAATCCGAGTGAATCCGTGGCCTTACGAAACATGAACCTGGACAATTCATTTAGGGAACTGATAAATCCACTAAGAAAATTGTTAATTCAACAATAGGTACTACAATCTTGGCATTGCAGTAGAGTACCTCAAGATTGTAGTACCTACTGGTGGATTTAACCATTTTCTTGGTGAATTTATCAGTTCCCTTCATTTAACTACAGGATTTAAAGCAAATAAAGTCTGACAAAAGAGAAATAACAAATTCTAAAAATGACTCCAATACACGAATGTACGTGTTTGAAAAACAAAGTTATACTCCATATTAAATTTAAAAGTTGGCTAACGACTGCAGTCAATGCAGATTTTATAAATCTCTTCCCTTGCTTCCTTTCAAATTCTAAAAACCCTTTAACATCACCAAGATATGAATCTCAATTCTAACACAAAACATAGGATGTTCAATGAAACTATAGATTACTCAAATATCATGCTTGCATAACATAAGAAATGTCCAACAAATTTAAGAAACTTCCCAAAACATTCTTTATTTCATAAGTCCAATCCATGATAGCATAAATTCACGTTCTTAACAGGAATAGTTTAAGTCCAGCACAAAACACATAAATTGGTGAGTTCTAAGAATTGCAAAAGTTCCTTTAGCATACCTAAGCTTATCACACAAGGGATTTTCAAAACACTAAAAATTTTAAAAAATACTCTGGATTTAGAAGTCCTACACGAGACAATAAGGGTCGGGGCTAACTTTTCAAAATTTCCAAACATTTGCTACTTTTCATATTTTTAGGCCTTAATATGAAAATTGTGAAACGATTCCAAGTTCGAGAAATCTTTCTAATTTAAAACATTTGTACGTGATGAATGATGATTCTAAATAAGATAATTTGTGTATATTTTTCAACATTAAAGCTTCCCAAAATCGAGCTCACAAAGAACTTATTATATAGATTATAAAATTATTCTCTCCACTTTTTCTATGGTTTTTCATTTTATAAATAAAATGATATTGAAAGAGACACCAAGGGGGTCGCACCCGTGAACAAAATATTTATAAAGAAACATAAAGCTCACAACATCAAAATCAAGTTCAAAGACTAAATTATGCCCAAAAAATGAAATAAAATAACAAAAGCAATAGCAATAACAATAGCCAAACTGGAATAGCTCAATTTTTTTATTTTTTATTTTTATAAATGCCTATATTGTGTTTCTATACAAAAGATTTACAAAGAAACATAAAGCTCACAACATGAAAATCAAGTTCAAAGATCAACTTCTGCCCAAAAAATAAAATAAAATAACAAAAGCAATATCAATAGCAATAGCCAAACTGGGATAGCTCAAATATTTTATTTTTATTTTTATAATGTATATATTGTGTTTCTATATGTAGGAGCATGTTTTTTTATTAATCTATTTCATTATTTTATATGCTTTATTTTTTCATTTCTCACAGACTTTCTACTTTTACTCTTGCATAGGGTATTATAGCATTACTGAGTTGGGCTGAGAAAATTCCAAAAATACTCATGCAGTTATCATATACTGTAGTATCAAGAATAAATTTTTCAAAAGTAAGTAGTAAGATTTTAGAGGAAATGTTAAAGTTATTAGCATTTAGGCAGTACTTTGGTTAAAGTATTTGGCCGAAAATTAAAGTTATGTTTATAATGGTCTTAGGGTGATCTCAACTTGAAGGTAGAACTATTACGCAGGACGAGAACTAAATGTAACATTTCATCCTTCACATGGTAATGACGAGTTGAAAACAATGATGAAGCATGCCCGAGCACTTTCTTCCATTGTCACACGAGAAATTCTACAAACATTATTGAGGTTATTCATAGTCTTGATTCACTAATTTGAACAATTTTGCACTTGCATTTTTTTTCCCTTTGTAGGTTTTACCCAAGTTTGACATTCTTGCACTTGGTGAGAAGTTAGAAGTTGCAGCTAAAGCAATAAGACCGGTTGAGTCAGTTTTCTCTGTTCATTTACAAAAAGAAAAGAAATGCCTTCAACAAATGAATTAACAATGAAAATAAAAGCCTTTTCTTGAAACTTTTAAGATGGTTTTAGGGTGATTTCAGGTTGAAGCTAGTAATCCAACCTAATAACCTATAGTATTGTTCTGATGTATTTAAATTATGGACCTATTCAAGAATATGAAAGTCTCACAACCAATTATCAACCATATTGCCTTATTGAGGAAGCACCATTTTAATCAAGTTGTATCAGATTAATAAATGGTTCTTACTCAATTTCAAATATTTATAAATTCCTACATCGACTTCTAAGGAAAAAATTATTTTCACAAACATATCTCGGATGTTAAGTAGAAATATATAGGAATAATGGCACGACAATAATTTATCAATCTATCATCTAATAACCACATAGGGAACTTCATGTCGCATTATAGTCTAAAATTAAAAATGTATCTCTAATCAGCAACATTTTTTGAACAAGGGTGGCCACATTAGAAACTTTAAAGCTTCAAACTGGAAAGTAAAATAAAATTAGTGTTAGTATTTCCGTAAATCTACAATTTGACATTCTTCGAAATCATCACATGCATACAAATAGAAGAACAAAATAAAACATTTAAGTATCGTATAAATAAGAGTACAATTGTTCTAAATGTTAACTCACCAAAAAACGGCGGCGTTTCTTCGATCTCTATGCTTGTTCATTCTTCGTGCTGTATTGTAAACACGAACACCTACTGCCGTTACCATGTTGTATTGATGTGGAAATTTATGCAAGGGAATGAATAATAGTACTCTTTTCTTCACAATTTGTGGAGGACATAAGGCTGGTTTTTAAGGACAGAGGTAGTATTGTAGAAGATGAACCTCCAAAGCCAGCAGAGGACTACAGCGGTCACGGTTAACATCGCCGGTGATGTTGGGCTCTCTCTCCCAGTCTCTCTGATCGCTGTGACTTAGCCTGAAGGTGCCCATGAAGTGGCTCAGAAGTAAACGGACTCTATTGGGCCAAGCACATGCGTGGTTGTTGCGGCCCAACTACTGAGTAACACGGAGTACCATACTCCCATTATCTTCTACTTATCACATTTTGATTCTATAGACTCGATTAGTGAAATTATAATTATAATAAATATAAAATAATGAAATTATAATCATAAATATAAAATTAATGTACATTATTTTAAAAATAATAAATTCTTTTAGAAGTAAACTTTATATAATTTAAAATTAAAAATTTGTAATTTTTGTAATTATTGATTTTTTTCATAGGCATACAAAGATTTGCCAGGTTTAAGCTTAAATCACAATTTTTTTTAGCAATAAAATACTTTGGTCTTAAAATTTGATATAACATAAAATTTTAAAACAGAACTGTGATGACTGTTTCTCATTTCATTTAATGCTAGAAAAAAAATAATGCCAAGCATCTCTAATTTTTCCTTCGAGGAAATAACTTGCAAAAAATAACCTGTAAGCTGGGATTTCCATGGGCATTTTGTCAAATTGTCCACATCCAAACTACTGGAGAATATCAGTAGATCAGGTCCTTTGAAATATCATCAGTAGATCAGATCCTTTGAAATATCATCAGATATATAAAGCAGCATATTTTTAGCCGTGTGAGAAATAAATTGGCCAAAAATATTCTATAATTCTGTAAATTGCTTTGTATCGTCTCCTTCTCAGGACTGTTATTATTAAGCATAAATAGATTGACTAGAATGAC
This sequence comes from Pittosporum tobira, assembly GCA_032359685.1. Taxonomy (NCBI): domain Eukaryota; kingdom Viridiplantae; phylum Streptophyta; class Magnoliopsida; order Apiales; family Pittosporaceae; genus Pittosporum; species Pittosporum tobira. Next base: position 14,371 of record JAUMHB010045264.1, read on the forward strand.
AAATTGAAGATCTCAATTTTCTTCGAGCATCAAATGATTAATGAAGGTAGGCAAGCGCTGTGGGCTAATCAACTGATCAACCGTTGACAGCATCCTCCAAACTCAAGATGACTCTATACTCTTAACAAACTTCTTGACCTGTTACAGTAAAATGAAATAATGAGTATAATAAATCTTGAATGTAATACATGCACGCAAGAAGAAAACTTATCGCACTAGTTATACTCCATCCAAAAAAGAAAATAATACTAATAATAAAGAAGTTTAAAATCCAGTTTCCAAAACTTTAAGGATACACTTTTTCCTCTACTGCTATATATAATAATGAGTACTTGGAGGGTGGCATGGTAGAAATTTGTGCCGTCAAACTTGAGGATATTTTATCATTTTATCATCAATAAAAATGGAACTCTTTTCTATAAACAATTTTTTTTGCAAATAGGACTCCTTTTGTGGGACAAAGCAAGCGTCATCAACGTCAAGAAAATGGTTTAGGAGAGTCAGCAGATATGTCAACACAGAAATCATGATAATCCAACTATTATGCATTGGGGTCCAAAGCAGATCTTGTAAATCAGTAACATAATACAGTAGGGGAAGACCAGTTTTATCCAAATACGTTAGTCAAAGTTTGTAAATTATACCTGTTCCAAAGTCAGAAACATGATCACGTTCCACGATCCAAGCCGTCCAAAATTTGGGATGAAGCCCTTATAAAATGCCAAAGGCCCCTGCAACATACAACAGCAAGCTCAGTTTAGACTTTAGAGCCTTTGATTGATGATGGATTATTTATTGCTAGACTTCGAAAATGAATACGTAATTAAACATAATAAATTACTAATGACTTGGTCTATTTGGAATGATTGAACCCATAATAATTCAAGTCATGAGATCTTGAGGTTCAATACTTGGAGATTGACAGGGTTTTTGGACAAACCTTGAGGTTGTTCCTCAGGGCCTTGTTCATTTCACCGCCCCTTGGAGTTGTTATTTGCATATAAGGTTTTTTTTAATTTTTCTTTTATAAGTCTATTTTCATAAGAGTTGAAAGAAGCAGCATAATCAAATGTTATGTTGAAGAATAACAATGAGCTTACATCATTCTTAAAAGTCTTGATGAAACAATCAATCGTACTTTTGTAGCTCGGATCTCCCATCATTCTTGATTTGACCTGCACAAGTAACAACTCCCTGAGGTATACAAATTGATGGGAAATATCTTATCATTCTTAAAATAGAGTAGTGCAAGTGATAAAATGTATGATTAATGATAATAATTAAATTCATGTCGCAACTCAAAGATACACTCCTTCATACCTTTACACTCCGTTTGTAAGTTTTGAGGTAAAGAAAAGAAAAGAAAAGAAAAGAAAAGAACATAAAAATTATAAATTTTCTTTTTTTGTGTTTGTAAGTTGTAACAGAAAACTCAATAACTTTTTTTCTTGTGTTTGTGAGTTCAGAAAAAAAGAAAAGAAAATATAACATGTTACCATTTCACCCTTCAGTAATGAGTTTCTTACACTTTGTTTGTAAGTTTGGATAGAAAATAAAAGAACAGAAAACTAATTAAAACAAGAAATATTATAAATAAATAATATATTTTCATTTATAAATAAATAATATATTTTAATTTATAAATAAATAATATATTTATATTTATATTTATATATTTGAATATTATTTTTTAATACCTATTCAATTAAAAAATATAAATAAATATTATATTTTTATTTAAAAATATAATTTTAATACATATAAATATATAAATAAATAATATATTTTTATTTATATTTATATATTTAAATATTATATTTTTAATACTATTTAGTTTAAGAATATAAATAAATGATATTTTTTATTTAAAAATATAATAAAAAAATAATATTTATATATTTATATATTTATATATTCATATATTATATTTTTAATACCTATTCAGTTTTAAAATATAGATAAATAATATTTTTTATTTAAAAATATAATTTTATTAAAATAATAAAAATTCAGGGGAGATTTTTGTGATGAACAAGGATGCAAAAGTGAATAATTTTACTTCAGCTTGTTGGAATGAGGCTATAATCGGAATTCATTTTTGGCGGCTCCACTTTCTTCCCAAATCTTCCCAATTTTGGGAAGAAAATTTTGGAGAGAAAGTTGGATCCAAGATCCATCCATTTCTCTTCTTTTCTCTCATTTCAAAACTCACAAACAAAGGAAAATTTGCACTTTCTCTTATTTTCTTTCCTTTTTCTTTCTTTTCTGCTAAGTTCTTAACTCACAAGCACACCGTTAACAACAGTTCATCATATTTATACTAGTCAAATAAGACCCACACCTTTTTTTGGTGTGATAAGCCAGATGAGACCTACATCTAATCTGACAATGATCTAAAAGCTTACTAAAATGTTTACCGTCTGCTGAACTTGGGGATATTTGCTTCTGCAATTCATGGGGAATCTACTGGATGTGATGGAAGAACAGGGTACTTAAAAATAATAGATATTTTTTTATAGGTAAAATAATAATAAGATTTTATACGAGAACGAGTCAATTAAATGGCATCTGGCACTAGATATGGTCAACACTAGTCATAAATTTCAGCAGACAAACCACTGAATATCCATCAGCAAATTATTGCATATTCAAACTAGTCATCAAATTGGATATAAAGAAGTTACCACGTCAACTGGAGAGCCAATGCAGACTGCAAAGAAACCTGCTCCCAATCCAGATATCAGATGAGTAAAAACATTATCAGTGAAACCTGGGATCTTCAAAATTGTCTGCGCAAGCATAAAAAGTGTTAGATACCATAAATACCCAGTGATAACAACAGGCATCTTAGTAATGTCAAATTTGATTGTGGGTATATTTACCTGCTTCACTTGATCATAACTGGCTAGTTCAGCGGCATTTATTATAGCATTCCGAGTTATGTTGGGCCCAATTCCAGTCCATAAAGCCTTAACTCCTTCCTAAATAGTGGACACAGATTTGCGAAACTCAATACTACACAGTTGCCTCATGGGTCATTTTTAACATGGGACCAAAGATTAAAGAAAGAATTACCTGTTTAACAATTGTAGAATAAGCATTCATTGCTCCACTATAACGCCTTGGCACCCCTGGTGCCAGCTTCCCTTCAGCTTGAAGTCGTACTTTCACAAGATCAGTTGGGCTAGCCACAGCAATTGCAAGCCCACCAGTCGTAAGTCCAGCTAGTATTTTTTTGTACAACGGAACATCCCCAACGAAATTTTCACCCACGTACAGGTTCTTAATCTG
>JAUMHB010045285.1:0-12377 GCA_032359685.1 Pittosporum tobira
TATTTATTAAAAAGATGAGAGATAAATGAGAAGAAATTAATTTATTGAGCTAAAAAAGATGATAGAGAAACAAGGTAGATTTTAATGTTTAAGGTTAAAATTGAAAGGAAAGTAATCATTTATAACATTGGAATCCTAGTATCCTACAAAACCGTGAGACAGCTGGGGTGATTAAAACAAGGAATCGAGCGGAATATGCGTTAGTTAATCTATTTTCTTTTACCTAAAAGTATGTAATTAAGTCGTTGATTGACGAATTTTGTCTCATCTTAATTACATCATGATCATGAATCTGCCACTGTTAAATCATTATTTTGCCTCTGATTTATTACTTTACTTAAAAGTATGTAAGTCGGTGGTTAATGAATTTTGTCTCCTCTCGTATCATGATCATTAATCTTTCACTATTAATTATTATTTCACCTGTGATTTATATTTTTATTTTAACGAGAAATAAGTAAAAAAAATATATTTGATAATTACATCTACTCTAAACTTTAGATAAGTTATGACGGCAAAGAAATTTTTATGCCATTGTAATATCAATTTAAATACGCTTAAATTTGAAGCTCGCTCTTCTCTTAATAAGAATGTATATAATCTCATTTCAATTTAATTTAATATGAATTAAATTTATAATCATAAAATTAACTTGATCATTAGATTAGAGATTATAACTTCATAATTTTAGCCCATTTCCATTTCTTATTTTAAAAATATGTAAGTCGGTGGTTGGTAGAATTTGGTCTAATCTTCCATCATGACCAAATTTAACATGTGATATTTTATTACTTAAATGGAAATAAGATTTGCGGACGTGCAAAGATAAAATAATAACGATGCGTCGGTTCCGCATTTAACATCGTACTGTATACAATTTTCATGAACGTACGTGTGTAAAATAAAAATAGATACAATTTCTATATTACTACTTTTTCAAAACATGTAAAAATATTATTAATTTTTAATTTATTATAAATTAATTTTGAAAATTAATTTTCAAATAAAAATTATTACTCCATCAATCTTCGGTAAAATTATAATGGTTTAATTTTACGGATTTTAAAAAATATGTCAGATTATGAATAAATTATCTAAATTATCTTTAATGATATTATAATTTTAGATAGTAAAGTAACAGTTGGAGTGGTGGGTCATAGTATTGGTATTATAATTTAAAATAGTAAAATAGTAATTGAAGTAGTGTATTATAATATTAGAATAGTAGATGAAATGTTGGGTCATAATATTGGAGTAGTGGTTAAAATGGTAGATTATGATAAAGAAAAGATAATGTAAACAATTTATATTATTAAAATTTTTTAAAAAATAAATATTTTAATTATATTTGAATGTTCAAAAAATGAAAATATTGTTATAAATAATTATATAAACGGTGATCAATGAAATCAACTCAAGTAAATACGATACGATATAAATATAAGGAGAAAAGATGGATAAATTTAAAGAGAAGAAACTATCAATTCTCTTTCATTTTTCGCCAATAATACACTACGTCATTTATATAGATAGAGGTGGATAAGAGTTACAATGAACATCTATTAAATATATGCATGAATGGTAATATTCAAAGTAACTATACATTCATCTCCCATGTAAGATTCTTCATCTTATTAACTTTATTAATATCCCCATATTAAGTAATGTCCACATTTAATTAATTTACAACAAATATAACAATTTTATTGGGACAAGAGAATATTAAAACTTTTAAGGAAATTGGTCGCATGGGGCCTACCTAGTCATTTTCAGTAATAAAGCTCCTATTGATCCAAATATCAGTATGCTTGATATGGACTCCGAAAGCTCGGTCCCGCGTTAAAAATAGAAAGTTCATCATTTTGTATTGCTCGGGTCTTGTTGGGCATGGGCTTTGCAGTTGGCCATCTTCAAAGTTAAATTATCTATGGCCCATTCTTCACTTGGCCTACTAGCTTAGCGGACAAGTATGTTCCTCAATTAACAAAAAGAGTGGCACCGAAAAATTTACAAACTTCACCACTTTCCTTTAGTTTTACTTAATAATTTTTCAACATATGATAATTATCTAATTTAGTAGTAACAATATGTCTTTGAAATTATGATATTAAACATAATATTATTAAAAATAAAAATTATTTTATATAATGTTTTTGTAATGAGTATTTTTTTTTTAATACAACCAATAGACTATTAAACAACTCCATATTTCTTGACATTTTGTTATCGGAATTTTTAAATCGACATTTATGCGAACTGAACTCATGACTTAATTTTGTAAATATTACAAAATTCAAGGGCATCTAATTATTGCATATACTCAATTAAAGATGACTGCTTAATATTTGCTGGTGTATTATCTCTTTATCAGATTATATATTTTTTTCATTAAAATTTACACATCACATTCAACTTGACGTAGCCGTTCTACCCCAAATAATTATAGATTTGCAGAAAAATATATACACTCTGAATCCGAGTGTATTATGAGGAGTATACAATAAATTAAAAAAATCTCTAATTTAAATAAAATTACATAACTTAATTGTATCTGTCAAATAATCTGACTTGAAAGATAAAACATATTTCATAAATTTGATAAAATTTTACAAATTTAATTATAAAAAGTACCATAATAGCTACACTCATTGTAGGGTCACTTACCTTTATTATTTTTATCTTTTAAATTATATCAAATGACATAAATATTTTTCATTGGAGATCTTTCACCACATATATTCCATCACTATATTGACTATGTGGACATTTACATTATTTATTGTTTTCTTAAAATAAAATAAAAAAAAAAAGGTATTAGTTTCCTATAAAAAAATACTAATTTAAGACTATGTATGTATTCCGTTGTACCCAAAAATAAAATATTCCATAATATATTAATAATATATGGAATATAAGATATTTAGATTCCGCATGTAATAACAACTCGAAACACAATAGAACCTGTTTGTCTAAACGGATAACATATTTTGTCACCTCTTATCCAATTAAAGTAGTGTTTTTTTAATAATTCTTATATTCCTAGTTTCAGAAGAATTTTGGCTTGGACAGTCTAGGTATTTATGAATATACTCTTATTATCAGGGGTAATTATGTCAGAACTTATTTCTATTCCACTTTTCATTTTTTGTCGGCTTACTGTATTATTCAATTAACCTAACTAGCGTAGATCTCGAGGCTCAAGTAGGGGCAATATAGTCTTTAAACTTTCTGTCCAATCATTCGCTCTCCAGATACCCAATATTCCAAAGCAACGTGATACTTTAACGAACCCTTTAATGGTTTAACAACTACTCCATATTATTAAATTACATAAAACACTCCATTTGCAAGTGAAAAATGATAATAGAATAATATTATTATTTTTAATAATACGAGATTAATTCCTTTAAATAAAATATTAAGAGAATATTTAATTAACGTTGAATAATATATCAACACTACACGATGCATTTGGGTAAAGTCCCCACTTGAATTGAATGCACATGATATATAATCGAACGTCGTACACATTATAAAAGAGTTTGTCTTGCGACACAACTCATACAATTGCTATGGACCCTACGAATAAATGGACACACTGTTTGGTTGAACTTTGGCCATATTCAAATTTCATCTTCTACATCCCACTATGAGATTGAGAGTTTATTAAAAACAATGACATACTTATTATTTATAAGTTAATTATATATTTGATTCTTATGTAAGAGTAAAAATGAATTGAATTGAATTAAATATGATTTATTTATATTTTATTCATATTATTCGTGGAGTTTGAAATAAAATTTATATAATAATCGTTTAACCAGTGAACTGAACATGAATACGAATACGAATAGTAATAGAATTCGACTAGTTTGAAGTTTCTGAACGAATTACATTTAGTATTAATAAAAAATATAATTTAATAAAATTTGAGTAATTAATCGGACTTTAAAATATGATTATATTATATTCATTAATATTTTGAATCAAACTAAAATTAAATTTTTAACTTAACAATCCTAAATCAAACCTGAGTCGTTTAGTTCTATTTACAATATTATGATCTTACGTCAAAAACAAGCTATTTATTCTTTATCTACGTGGGGTTTAATTGCCTTTTGTTATTATTTACCTTTTCACCATAATTGAGCGTCCTATCTGGTGGTGTGTAATTTTAATTTTTTTAAAATTTTTAAAATTATTGGGCGATCCCTTTGATTTTTGCGGTGATGGTGGGTGTCATTTTCCAATAATGAATAATTAATTATGCCTTCAACATATTGGGTATAAAATTTGTATTTGCCTTTTAATAAGTTCCGTATGTCATCTCTTTATCCACATACATTTATCTCTTGAAAGGACATAATGCAATCGTCAAAATTCAACTTGCCAAATAAAATTTTGAAATTTAAAATTTTATAATTACTAAATGAAAATTTAAAAATTAACTCAAAAAATAAAAACCTTCGCTATGGGCTGAGACTCAAACATTAGGTTCAGATTTATTCGATACAATCACCAAATGGAATTTGGATCAATAAAAATAGATTCATTCTCTTAATATAACCTCATTGCACTGTTTTAAAATTTGATGAGGATGAATAATTGGTTAATTATTTTTGAATAGAATTTTAATAAACAATTATTTTTTGAGAAATTAGTAAAAAATTGAATACAATATTGATTAACTCTCGAATAATTGATTATTATAGTATATCGCTAATGAATAATCCGTCTAATGAATTTTAGAATACTGAATACAAACAAATCTTGTAATTGTTAATTAACTTGAATTTTAGCATTTTAGAGCGTATTAGATTTTGTGAGAGTAATTGTTCATTGTTGTAGTAATTTTTCCATTTTCTTTCGGATCTACGGTCCTCATTTTTCTCGGCTTCTCTGCCTTCCTGTCGACTGGGAGGAATATACCGAACCCGTTAACCAAACAACACTTAACAATTTTACACGTGGCAAATCGTAATTCGTTTCCTACCGTAGTGTCGAGTGTAGACAATCCAATCCCTCATTCATTTCCGAAGCCGCAGCCCCAACAACCTTCTCCCCAGACAAATCTTCCCTCTGCCATCTCCCACACTCTCACTCTCCCGACACTGTAATAATAAAGTGTGTATATATATATATATATGCTGTGCCGACGAAGAAATCGCCATAATTCGGCGTTCATTTGTCAGTCGCTGCAGCTACGATGACAGGTTTGTAATTCTAAAAAATATTCTACATTTTCTAGATATTTTATGATGCTTTTTGGAGCTATTTTTGGCTAATTAAGTAAATGTTATGATGGATTTAGATAGGTCAGTTCTAGCAAATCATAATTAGCCCTAATAATTGTGCTGTTTTTCATTAATTTCTCATCTTAGTTGAATTGATTGCATGGTCTTGTTTTAGAAAATCTTAATTTAAAACATTATCCTGAATCTGACAGATGAGATTTGTTTGATGAGATTTGGTTGGCTATTTTTGGTTCAGGAAGTCAGTGGTTTGTGGTATGAGAAAGAGTAGTAGTAGTGGTGTAGTTCTCCATTTGTTTAGTAAGAGTTGTATATAAGAAAATCTGAACTCCATATGATTAAATGATTAATTAGATCAGGGCATTAGTTGCACCCTCTTTGACTTATTACAGCTAATGAAAGAGTTAAATAAGGTACTGCTATATATGGCATAATGTCAAGTACTAGTATTGACTTCTTTAGTTCTTTAATTGAAATGATTCCTGAAAAATAAACAGAATAAAAATCTCAATTGACATCATTAATCACACTTCAGAATTGCTGAAAAACTGCCGATAATGAACTTTAGTTGCCTAAATGGAGCAGATTGGGCAAATCTCAAAAATATTTGCCAGGTTTGAGAGTTTTTGACAATTAAGGATAAACTTTGGAGTTAAGACTGTCCAAAGAGGCGCAAATCTGAGGTACTTGGGAAGTAATCTGTCAACCAATTCTAGGCATGACTTAAATAGAAGTGGATTGATGGTATGATTAGGCCAATGCATAGATGCACATTCCCATCACCCCCTATTTTCATGTCTTAAAGGAAAAACATAATAAACTGGAAAGCACTTAAAGAAGGAAAGATTGAACAATCTGAATAAGTTCATATGAGAAAATTTGGGTAATTGGCAGGTGAAATTATTAAAGCTATAGCTTGGTTTTTGCATAGGCTGTATTGTCACTATATTATCCTTGCATTTTTTTACTTTGATGAGTAATAAAAGGCTCCTGAAGAGTAAGAAGGACTAGTTAGTTGAATTCCAGGCAGCAAGACATATAAGTCATCTAATGCAGAACCCTGTGTTCTCACGATTGATTGATGGGGTTCGCGAGTGGATGCCCTTGGTTAGTATATGTTCGCTTCTTAAGTTTTTGCTACTTCAAAATTGAACATCAACATGTGGCAGAAATAAGCTCAGTTTTATCTCCATGGTCATCAGATACGGAGTATGTAACTGCAAATGTAGATTGATTGGCAACATATTGTATTTAAGTAAACAAGATCTGATAGCTTGGGATTTCTATTAATATAAAGATATGGATAAGCAGAAATTTAAATTTATGTTCATATATTCACTTGTTGGAATATTGTAATAGATTTTATTCAGTTAATCCATTGCCATTCCTAACTGCGCATCTTTTATGTCCTCAGGAACTTATCACACAGTGCGTAAGAGAAGGATTTAGCATGTTGGAGTCTATGATTCCATCAAATTATTTCAGGTTAGTTGAATTGAATGTTCACTACCCATATAACTTATAATTATCCCCAGAGGACGTACTCCCCATAATTTTCATAAAATAGGGAACAACAGTACACCATAAAATCAATTAAGGAAATCGCACCTACTATTTCAGATATCATTGTCATTATTACTTTTTCAGGAAGATTGAAAAGATCATTGTCTTGTTTTTATATTGACGTTCTTAATACTTATATCTAGCTCATCTAGTGTTTTGTTTCTTCTTTATGTAGTGTCTAATATTTTGATAGAAAGTTATTTTGTAACCAGTAATAGGTTCTCAAACTATGAGTTTGAGCAGTAGGCCTATATTACTCTATCGAAATTATTACATAGTTGATACATACCTTAAGGCAATCATTTGATACAACTTATATACTTATTCAGTTGGAGTGGAAACTAAAAGGATGTTAATTGTGCTGCTTGGTGGTTAAACTGAAGCCATGTTCTTCACCAATGATAGGAAAAAACGTAGTTGAACCTAAATTAGAGTTTTGTTTACCAGTTTATTTGAGAGGATCCATGAAGCGGATCCCTAGTAGATGGGAGAAGGCTTTGCGGAGTTATGTTCGAAATTTTCTGACCATTTTGTGCTATTATTAATTTTATTCTATCCCAATTTTCTACAAAGTTTTCTTTCCAATTCTTTGTGTTCATCAGATGTATAGGACTTATACGCCAGTCGAACTCTTTTGATTTGACACTATTAGAGACCAATCAGTATTTACGTTATGCTCCTTCCGACAGCGCCCGTCAAACCCCATGGATAATTGCTTCCTGTGTTTTGGGCCATTCTCATAGTTAGATTGAAGACTAAAAATTGCACCAAAATGGAGAAAAGAACTTTGTACAACTTTTAGATCCAAAAAGAAAAAATAGAAACTTTTTAATGAATGAAAAGAATACATATGAAGTTTTTAAAAAGCAACCATCAAGTATCATGGTTTAGAGTTCAGTTAGTTAAAGAAGAGGAAAATTTTGTTCTTATATTGTAAAATACTCCACCTTAGGTTTAAGAAATTCCTAAATGTCAATACTTCTTTTTACTTCTTCTGTTTTTCTCTCTTCTTTCTTCATCTGTTCAACTTCTATTCAATTATGAATCCTGCTGTTGGTAAGAAGCATAACCTTTTTTCAATATAGTTATAAAAAAAATTAAAAATTAAAAATTAAAAAAAAACTTTTTTTCGGATTAGTTAAAGTAAAAGAGAAGACATCGTTTATGCTATATCTTTCTGACTTGGTTTCACCTTGAGGATGAGGGTGCTACTTTACAACTTATAATTCCTTGTTACTTAATCCAGATCACTATGATAAAATTTAATGTGGATTAGCTTTCTTTTAAACTAATCAAATCAACTTATTTTTGTTCTTGTGAATCCATTATAGTGAATTATTTGTCTCTACCTTACTCTATTGAGGTTACAAACTAATTATGAAAGAGAAGGAGATGTCATCCATCACTGCAATACTAACCGCACTCATGATATTGTGCAGGCCAGCTTAAGGTATCTTCCATGTTAATCACTCCTAGTGACATCCTCCTTCAGAGCATGGCCACAAGACTTCACCATCTTACTTCTAGACGAGCCATTCCTAAACTAATTTGTGTTATACTCTTAGTACTTCTCCCACTATGTGTTATTGGGATATTCAACCACAGTCAAAAGATCTCCTATTTCTTCCGTCCACTTTGGGATAAACCCCCTCGCTCATTTGAACACCTACCACACTATTATGCAGAAAATGTTTCAATGGATAGCCTTTGTCGTCTCCATGGCTGGTCCCTTCGTTCTGAACCACGTCGTATTTTTGACGGCATCATTTTCAGTAACGAACTCGATATTCTCGAACTACGTTGGCGTGAACTTCATTCCTTTGTTACCAAATTTGTCATCCTAGAAGCCAACACCACATTTACTGGTATCCCTAAGCCTCTCTTCTTTGCTATGAACCGTGATCGATTTGCTTTTGCTAAGGAGAAGATTGTTCATGGTGTGTATCCTGGGCGGCTCGCATCCCATGGGTTCCATGATGACCCATTTGCCCGTGAGTCAGAGCAACGTAGGGCTATGAATGGATTACTTCGTCATGCAGGTATTGCCTTTGATGATATGCTCATTATGTCGGACACTGACGAGATCCCGAGCCCTCACACTGTAAAACTACTTCAATGGTGTGATGGGGTACCTGATGTGCTTCATCTCGAGTTGAGAAACTACATGTATTCCTTTGAGTTCCCTGTGGACTATAACAGCTGGCGGGCCACAGTCCACATTTATGGACCGTGGACTCGATATCAGCATTCACGGCAAACTGATGTTATCTTTTCCGATGCTGGATGGCACTGTAGCTTTTGCTTCAGAAATCTACAAGAGTTTGTATTCAAAATGACTGCTTACAGCCATGCAGACCGTGTGAAAAAAAAAGATTTTCTTGAATATTCCAGAATTCAGAATCTAATTTGTCGAGGAGATGATCTTTTTGATATGCTTCCTGAGGAGTACAGTTTCCGGGAATTGATTAAGAAGATGGGATCAATTCCGCGTTCAGCTTCGGCAGTACATCTTCCAGCTTATCTAATAGAAAATGCGGAAAAGTTCAAATTCCTTCTTCCTGGAGGTTGTTTACGCCCGACGGGTGAAATTTTTGGACAGGCTGTATCAGTTCCCCCAGAAAGATGAGTAAGAATTATTTGGATATGCGTTACTCTTTTTTCCTTTTGGGTGCAAGATATGTGTTGCTCCTTCATAATTTTATATTTCAACTTAAAGTATAGTTTTAGGCTGCCACTTGTTCCCCATTCTGATTGTGCTTGAGCCTCCTTGGGAATAAAAGGACACACTCAAACACAATTTTCTTTTGTTTTTCTTTTTAATTTTCATTAATTTCTAGATAACTGTAAATCCTTGGCCTGAAAATTTAAAGTAGGCCAATTTTTATGGGACAGATGGAGTATATGTGAACAGAGGAAACATTTGAGTTTTAAAAAAAAAAAAAAAAAAAAACTGAAGTTGTTGTGGTGCATATTATGCTCATTATGTCGTTTAATTGAATGCATAAGAATTAAGAAGCCTTTGTTGATCTTCATATCTAACTCTAATTGCCATCTATTGCTTCAAGCAAGTTGGTTTTCAATTTTTTGCACCTTTTCTAATATAAAATGGAAAATTATGGACCGGAAAAGTTTTCGATATTGCTTAATGTTGTGACGGGGTAGTGACTGCTAGTCAGTTTTGACATGTAAGGTCGCATCCCGACCTTTGCTTTTATTCTTTTTTTTTTTTTTTTTTGAGTATATTTCTCTTCATATGATGGTGAATATATTGACTTTGGCTAGTCGATTGAACAAATAGATGCAGTGGAATTATTTGACTGCCTTAGGTGGTTTCTAATTTGGGAGAGTTAATTTCTGCATTCTGCTAGTGTTATAGATCTGGCTTTGCCCTTTTTATGTTTCGTGGGCTAATACGGTTTTAGAAATAGTTGCGTCTATGGGTCATGGATATTCACTTGGGTTTGATAATTAGATAAATTGATTGAAATAGAGTCCTAAATAAATAATATAATAATTATTTTTTTGAAACTTCTGATGAAGTCAGTCTCCGACTAGTGTTTGGGATAAAGCAAACACATATTATATATGTATGAGAATTATGTACAGGTGAATTCGCTAATTCCCTACACCAGCGACGGGAATCAACATAAATGTACCACTGGAACCATTCTAAAAAGGGAGAAATTAACACTACTTGGTGAAATAGGTTCTTTTAGAATCAATTTCAAATCATCTGCTAGAGATTGTAACAATCCAAATGATCCCACTACATCAGACCCTTCGACGTTTCACACAAGCCATTATTTTACGTTCATCTGTCACTAAAGAGGCTACTTGTAGTAGAAGTGGTAGAATTATTGAAGTTCTCTCAATTTTTTTGTTACTTTATGTTCAATTGGCACTAAAAAGACGACCTATAAAAATTTGTTGTTGTAGATTAGGTGTTCAATTCGAACTACTTTCGTTTTTTACTTTATTCTGAATGCTAAGTAGTATTTTCTCACAAGTCTCTTCTCTTGAAAAATAATTGAGTCTTGTTATTATATGAGAATCGAAATTTAAATTTGTGAAAAATAGCAAAAATATTTGTTGAATTTATTTTCTAATACTAAAGATTTCACTATTGAAAGTTTGTTTTTGTTATTTTTTTACAAGCTCGATGGATCCTGCTATCATATATAAGAGGCGAAATTGGACATTGCAAAAATAACAAAAACACTTGTTGAATTTATTTTCTTATTCTAAATTGTCTATTATCGAAAGTTGAAGGCAGAAATTGTCAATCGGGCTACACAATCTGCTCTCAAGAAGAGGTTGATTTCCTTTGAATTCCACCTTTTCGTAGGGTTTATATTCTTCAATTTTGTAGTGCTTTTGTACCCTCATTATTGGTTATGACATTCATCACCGTCAACTTTGGTAGGAAGCTACTGAATTTTGGACTAACTAGCTTTATTGCTTTATGCTTTTTTGTTTTTTCACTTTATAAAAAATTAAAATTCTATTTTTCTTTATGTTATATTCTTTAAAAAGTATGATTGTGTTTTCCATGTTGTAGAATGTACTTTGTAATAATGGCACCAAATTTTTTCTTCTATCGAATCATGTCTTACATTAACTTGCGGCTACCATCTAACCATACCTAAAAATATATATATTTTTTGTCAAGTTTTCACCCATACTTTAATTTTCTAATGTCAAATCATAACAACTTTTAAAGTTTTATGTCTAAAAGTTAGACAATATTTCATCTCTTAGATTAAATAAACGTTTAGGTTTTTGCTTAAAATTATTACTTAATTTATTCTATATTAATAGTTGTTTTAATTTGATACACACAGATTAAGATCAATAATTAATATTAGTGTTCAATTTTAATTTTATTTTTTATTAAAAATTGTGAGCAAAAAGAGATAAATAAATTAAAGAATTAAAACACCTTGAAAAGATGAAAGCGATTAGGAATAATATAAAAAAATATTTTATTATACTCTCTTAAAAAATTATAAATGACTGACAATTATTTTAAAATAATTTTGATCTTCTAAATAACCTATTAAAAATTAGCATAACGTTAAGCCTAAGTAACTTAAATATTAGGTCTTTTCATTTCCACCTAAATACGGCTACCGCGTAATTAAAATAATAACCTTAGTAGATACACGTGTTCAAAATTCGTTACGAATCCTTTTAATATACGTAGGTGACATGCCTAACAAATAGCTGAAGAATAATAGACACACGTGTCTTGGTGACTGAAACAAAGATGGAAGAAAGTTCTAACTCCCTATGTCTCATTTATATTATAATATTTATTTTTTAATTTTTTTTATTTTATTTCTAATATATTTAATTTAAAAATTTTAATAATATTAATTATTTAAATTATTTTGATTTTATTAAATATAATTTTATTATTTTAATTATTATTTTCTTATTTTCTTATTTAAAATTATATTATCAAATAAATTTTTTAAACTCTGTATAAAATTAAATCGTTGCGAATCAAATAGGACGGACAACTATACTCCTAAATAACGTTGAGTGTACTTGGCTGTA
>JAUMHB010045296.1:0-17659 GCA_032359685.1 Pittosporum tobira
AGCCACGGTCGTGGCTCCTCCCACGGTCTGGCCGTGGGAGATGCTGGATCGTGTAATTTTTCCTGTTTTTCCTGTTTTGCGTTTTCTTTGGCCCAACTTCGTTCCTTGTCCGTTCCAAGCCAAAAATTACATGTATTTGAAGTCCAAAAACCTATAAAACAAAGCCCAAACAAAAAGTAGTGATCCAAACAAAATATATAACAATTATTACATAATTGATTGGGCTTTTAAGCAATTTATTGATAGTTTAAGGGCAAAAGATGACAAAATATTTAGTATAAAATAGCCCTTATCAACCGTTCATTAAAGTTAAAGCATAAACCTTGAAGTCGTCGCCTCTGCATTTCTTCCCAGCTCAATCGCCGGACAGGTGCAACGGGTGTTACACGATTTGCTGGTGGAAGAGCCAGGGGAGCTCGCACTGGGGGTGCATGTCGTGTATTCTTCCTTTGTCTCATTAGTTGGTCATCTCTCATCCGTGCGAAACGAATAGCGTCTTTCAACGTCTGTGGTTTGAACATGCGTATCCCGTCAGATATCTCGGTCTTTAAACCACCCATGAAGGTTCCCACAAGAGCCTTTTGTGTCCAGCCGGTGACCCGATTGCCTAGTTGTTCAAATTCCCGTTGGTATTCGCGCAGGGAACCAGTCTGCCTGATCCGTGATAGAGCCTCGTCAAAATCCTCGCAATCCGAGGGTCCAAAACGCGCCCACAATTCAGCTTCAAAATCTGCCCATGAGAGAACCCGTCCCTCTTCTTGAAATGTTCTGCGAATCCATTGCCACCACTGGTTGGCTTCTCCTTCCAAGTGGTATGAGGCCAATGAAACTTTGTGGGTTTCGAGCGTATTCTAAAATTCGAAAAATTGGTTCACACGATTGAACCATTCCGTCGGATCATCTCCTGCAAATCGAGGAAATTCCAGTTTCGCTGTTTTAGATGACACCACCAGCCGTCCTCCATCGTTGCCTTCTCGGTGGTGGTTCCCGTGGATGTGATTTTCCTGGTTTGCAAGCAATACATCGGAGAGGCGGTTGAGGGTGTTTTCAAGGTGTTGGAAGCGGTCGGCTACTCCCTGTTCAAGTCATTGCAAGCTGTCCTGGACAGCACCACGGCCAGTTTCCAGAAACTCAATCCGCTCTTTGTTAGTAGTCATGGCTGGCTCTTATACCAATGATAGGTCCCAGCAAATATTCAAATACTAAAGTGAAATAGTATCTCTTCGGGTGAGATAGTACCGCAAGATATTTTGATAACAAATGATTTCCCCCTTATGGATACCTCTCGGCTGCGTTAAATAAGCAAAGCTAAACTGAAAAACCGAAATACAAGGAAAGCTAAAAACAGAGCATTACTACTACATAATTAACGGAAATAAAAGTGACACATAATCCCTCTCTGCATGCACGTCGCCCATTACGTCCCCGCACTCCGCACGTCCCACATACAGCATGCATGTCGCATGCAACCGTCCAACTTCATCCCCAGTATTTGGGGTTTGGCCTGTGGGCCCTTGCTGACCTTCGTGACTTATCACTTTCCCTTTATTAGATCTTATAACATTGGTACTTGTCAGAAATATTGGTCAGTCTTTCAAATCTGTATCCGTAAGTTCATTTATGCAGGTGGAATGACTGAGGCGAAGAAAGTTGAACGGCGTAAAGTCCTTGCCAAGTGGTTGAAAGAAAGTATTTTGAGATTAGGACCCACATTCATTAAAATCGGTCAGCAGTTCTCCACGAGGGTTGACATACTTGCTCAAGAGTATGTAGATCAGCTGTCAGAACTTCAGGTCAACATTATTTATCTGAGCTCTTTTAGTCTTCTGTTCTTATGTATTTTTTTCTCTATTTACCTCCTGAAATTTCTGAAAGGTAGGTAAACTTGATGTATTATGATTGTAGTATACAAAAATATCTTTGTCATACTTAAAGGGAGTCATATTTTTGTGCATCATAATGATATTACATGCACACACACATTTTTCTAATATAGTTTCGTCTATTATCTGTCATGGTGCCACGGATGGACTGACTGTATCATCATTTCTTGAAGGATCAAGTTCCTCCTTTTCCATCAGAAACTGCAGTCTCTATAGTTCAAGAAGAGCTTGGAGGCCCTGTCGATGATATATTTGACCGCTTTGACTATGAGCCAATAGCTGCTGCTAGTCTAGGTAATCATAACCTCTCTTCAAAACTAAATGTGATAGTTGCAAGTGGCAAAGTTTACTGTGAGAAGCTGATTTTTCTATTTTTATTCCTGTGCAGGTCAGGTTCATCGTGCAAAATTGAAGGGCAAGGAAGTTGTTTGTAAAGTGCAAAGGCCTGGTTTGAAGGATCTATTTGATATTGATCTGAAGAACCTGAGGGTATGCTTTAGATAACTAATGGAGTTCCTTTATGCTTATGTTGTCGCTGCTTAATAGGCCAGTAGGTTCTAATGTGCATTGCTTTTTCAATTTGATTTTCTCAGGTGATAGCAGAATATCTTCAGAAGGTTGACCCAAAGTCCGATGGGGCAAAAAGGGACTGGGTTGCCATCTATGATGAGTGTGCAACTGTCTTATATCAGGTCCTTGTTTTCTTTGGTTTACATGTGTCAGAATTTTCAGGATTCTTTCTTTTTATCTCTACTTTTAAGGTTAATGAGATCTGATCGTGTCTTGGTAAAAAATTTCAGGAAATTGATTACACAAAGGAAGCAGAAAATGCAGAACTATTTGCAAGTAACTTCAAAGATATGAATTATGTTAAAGTCCCAATGATATATTGGGAATACACCACTCCACAGGTTTACCCTTTTACGAACCATAAATAAATGTTTGGTTTCTAAAATTTAGATTCTCTTGTAAACTCCTTTATTGAAATGTTTTTCTCGTTTGGTGTAGGTTCTGACAATGGAATACATACCTGGGATCAAGATAAACAGGATACAAGCTTTAGATCAGTTGGGTGTTGATCGCCAAAGGTAAATAGTGTTAACAGTTATTCTAATGTTTCTTAATCCGACAAATAGAATAATTCTCCCATGAATTATCATACAAACGGATTTAATGTTGGCATAATAATATTCTCCAGATTGGGCCGTTATGCTGTTGAATCTTACCTGGAACAGATTTTGTCTCATGGTTTCTTCCATGCCGACCCTGTGAGTTTATCAAAATCCTTTTGTTTTTATATCTGGTGGTGTGCATGTTTACTTTTGGGGGTATTTTGGTACGGCCTACCACTAACCTCTTGAAACTGGTGACTGGTAATATTGCTATTATCATATTTGGAGAGAGAGAGAGCGAGCGTGTGTGTGTAATGAAGATGAATTGTACAACAACTCATTCAGTTTAATCAGAATATTAGTTTCTTCTTTCTGCAGCATCCTGGAAATATTGCTGTCGATGATGTTAATGGTGGAAGGCTGATATTTTATGATTTTGGAATGATGGGGAGGTATTAATTCCAGTGATTCCCTATGTCTACTTAGGCTACTTGATAATTTTGAGTTACCCTACCTTATACGTATTTCTACCAAATTGACCATTTAGCCTTTGGTTTCCTGCAGTATAAGTCAAAACATTAGAAAAGGCTTGCTGGAGGTGTTCTATGGAGTCTACGAAAAGGATCCTAATAAGGTTTTTTTTTTTTCTTTTTCTCTCAGTTTCTTTTTTCTAGTCCAGAACCAGAAGTGGTAGTTGGAGTAATATGGTGTGATCTTTCACTGAAGCACGTGAAATTCAGTGTCTTATTGATGATTAACAATCTTAATTTTGTTATCTTACCTGTAAAATTTACCTTTTGACCTCATAGGTCCTCGATGCCATGGTTCAAATGGGCGTTCTTGTGCCTACTGGAGACATGACTGCTGTCAGACGAACTGCACAGTTTTTCCTTAATAGGTACTTTCCAAATTTAGAACTTTTCTTCAACCTTCTTTTGTTTTTGAAGATGAGAATTGGCCTGAGAGGATCATGAATTAATTTGCAGCTTTGAGGAGCGGCTTGCAGTGCAAAGAAGAGAGAGAGAGATGGCAACTGCAGAACTTGGTTTTAAGAAGCCCTTGAGCAAGGAAGAAAGAGTAGAGAAGAAAAAACAACGACTTGCTGCAATAGGTAATAGTATAAGAAAGAAAAAAAAATCTTGCACTGTAAGTTGATTTATGCATGTGATTTTTCTTCATATAAGAAAATAATTTCATGAGAACTTTATGCTTTTAGCTAAATTATAACCTTACTGTCATTTTTGTATATCAACGTTAATATAATCATGGGCAGAAGTAGGGCATTTTTTCGGTTAAAGGAAATATATTTCAACTTGATAGATGCATATCATATTTTTATGGCTGAATTGTCATGCTAACCAAGGTTTCTGTGGGTGGGGTGAATTGTTGGTTTTTTGGTTTTTTCTCTTTCTGGTTTTTTAATATTGTAGATTACGAGGCTTCTCATCTGGATTTTCTTCTGAATTAAATTTGGTCTTTCCTGATTCAGATGCTTTGGTGTTTTTTTAACATTGTATTTTTAATAATTTAATGAATTGCTCTTTAGTTGTCTATTGCCCAAGTTGGGTCCTACTTGTTTAAAAAAAGATGTATTCTTTTTAGTGGAAAGATACGAGTAAAGTTGTACTCATTTTCTAATATATATATATATATATATATATATATATATATAACCTAGTCATTTTAGTAGAAAGATACTAGTAAAGTTGTAATAATTTTAGTAACTTATAGTATAAAAAACGTATTCATTTTATCATAAAGATACTAGCTTCTCAATAACTGTTGCTTTCTTTTGGCAGGGGAGGATCTGTTAGCCATTGCAGCAGACCAACCATTCCGCTTCCCTGCCACTTTCACTTTTGTTGTTAGAGCCTTTTCAGGTATTTTTAATTTATATTTCCGCAACAAGGATGTTTCCATTACTGCCCTTGGTTAGCAGATACTAATAACTAATTATTTCCAGTTTTGGATGGGATTGGCAAGGGCCTTGACCCTAGATTTGACATCACCGAGATAGCAAAACCGTGAGTACACAAATTAACTGAAAAACTTATTATACATATCTGAGTTTGGTAATGAGGGAGTATTTCATATGTTACTGGAATTGGAGCTAGCTTTCCAATTTTATCTCTGACATGTTTAATATTTACCATGTAGGTATGCCCTGGAATTGCTTAAATTTCGAGAAGCTGGTGTAGAAGTCATCATTAAGGTAAAATATTCTTGCTGTTTACTGTAATTGGGCTTTGTAGGCCTAAAATTCAATATTCTTTTAACAGTTAATCCTGCAAGTGTTGTTTCAGGACTTGAGAAAGAGATGGGATAGACAATCACAAGCATTCTATAACTTATTTAGACAGGCTGATAGAGTTGAAAACCTTGCTCAAATAATCCAGCGCTTGGTAGAGATCATGCTTTTATTTAGCATTGTTCTAATTATTTTAATGTTGTGATGCGCCATTGCTTTAATTGTACCACATTTGCAGGAGCAAGGTGATTTAAAGCTCCGAGTTCGAGCTTTGGAGTCTGAGAGGGCTTTCCAACGAGTTGCAACTGTTCAAAAAACAATTGGAAGTGTGAGTTTCAAAAGTTAATTATATGTAAATCATTACAGAATTAGCAGATAGTAGATTTTCTTTTGGAAGTGCAAGTTTCAAAAGCTAATTATAAGTAAATCATTAGAGAATTAGCAGATAGTTGATTTTCTTTTTTCTCTTTGGACTAATCACAGGCAGTAGCTGCTGGAAGCTTAATAAACCTTGCGACAATTTTGTATTTCAACTCAGTCAGGGTAATGTTACCTTTTTTAGTTTATGTTGCGGTGATCATGGTTTCTTTTGTGCATTATATTAATTAAATATATATTTTTTTTCAAATATCAGGGGCCTGCAACAATGGCATATGTCTTGTGTGCATTTTTCGGCTTGCAAGTGCTCATTGGCATTCTGAAGGTTAAAAAGTTTGATCAACGGGAGCGGTTAATAACTGGAACTGCTTAAACAAATGGTGGGTTACAATTGATCCACTATTTGTTTGAATCTTACAGTTTTACACCTCTACACTTTCTCTTAGGTACCGTAAATAAGTATTGTTCTAGAAGATCATTATAACACTAATGGTTCATAAATTTTGATCTTTATTAAGCACCTTCGATTTCCTGACTACCTTTGAATTCCTATGTCGATCCACCCCACCAGGTATGCTACGGATTTATAGTCGAGGATTTCTTGTGGAAACTTGTAGATGCAAGTCAGCTTTACAACCTTTGAAAGAAAGCAAAATTGCTACTCAAATATTATGTGGGTATTCTTTAGGGATCCGTCTAGCTGAGAATAGTTATGAAGATACATGAAGGCTGAAAATGCAGTGCAAAAAGTAAGATCTGACAATTTTGAATTTCAAAACATCAATGGGGTTGATCAAAATTATTTAGCGAACCTGTGTGCCTTCTACAAGAATGCTGAGGAAATGAGTTAGTCTATCGTGGTTATCTATTTTTTTTGTGGCAGGCTAATCATGGTTGACTGCTCTTAGCCATGTTGTAGATAAGCTACTGTACAAATCCATTGTTTTTATCAGCATCAATGTCCAACCTGCCCCTAGGCAGAATTTCCACACTGTTGTGTAGCGTATTATGGTGGGATCTTGTAACATCATTACCAGAAGATTCAATACAATCCAACTATTTTAGTTTTTGTATGTATTTACGGAAACTCTGCATGTATTAGCATTATTACAACTTTGTACCCCAGGGATAACAACCTGTATTCTTCGTGTTTCATGTAAAAACATTTGAAATTGACATGACAATTGACAATCTTAATCGCCCTTTACTTTTTCTTTTAGCTAATTCAGTAAAAATAAGATTTACCTGTATATCTTCATTTTTAATTCACTTCTACTTTAAATATTGTCACATGTTTATGACATAAATACAAATGCTGAAATCAAGTTCAAATACTAATAGGAGTATTATTGTTCAAGAATCATGGTAATCCTGTTGAAGATCTCGCGGGCTTGGAAAGTGATTGTTACACTTTTAACCTGTGATGTGGTTGGCATTTGAAACATGATTTGGGATGAGACTCACGGTGTTCAAAATTTTTGTTTCTTTTACTTTGTCCTAGAGCAAAAATAATGGAGCCTTTTGAAGTCATGATGCATTTTCTTATTTTGTTGTATGCTTGTAGAATAACCAAAACATATGCACAAGGGTGAGCTGTAACATGTGCTGAACAAATTAAAAACCTCTCTAAATCAAAACCCTTGTGCAGAAAAAGCGAAAAAACAAGTGGGCATACATCTGTGTTTTTGTTTTGTTTCCTTTTGTTAAGTAATATGCTATGAATATTCAATTGTTTGGGTGTGTTTCCTCTGTCCCTAATATCACACAGAGACTGATTGGCTAGCTCTTGTTCATACCCTGTGGGAATTGTATGCAATAATGTACTTCACCGTACTGCCCAGTCTTTGGTGTAATGTTAGGAACCTTCATAATAACCTTAAAATTGGTGGAGCCATAAATATTTTTCCTTCAATTTTATTTTATTTTTTTCCTAGGAAGGTAGGTCAGATATATGCGGTTTTACCTCTATTTGAATTGTTATTACTGTTGTCCCATAAAATTAGTAATTTTTGAGCTTTGACTTGTCATTAGATAACCTCTATATACAAACAGTACTGTTAATTGCTCCTCAATGAAGTTTGTCATTTGAGTCTTTGACATTGAATTTTTTACACATTGCCGTATCTTTCTGTGATTTGGGTAACTGATTTGATTTTGACCAGGCTATCACAGACGCGATAACTGGTTGACCAGTGCTTGGAGCCAGGTAAGATGAACCCTGAAGAGATACAGATTTTGCATAAAAAAATTCCTCAATCGCACCACCCAAGAGGTATGTCGGAAGAGTGACCAAATGCCCCTAATTTATTTATTTATTTATTTTATTTTATCTCATTTCACGAACATATTGCTGGTGTTAAAATAGATTAAAAGCCTACACGTGGTACTGCTAAATTAACACTGCATTGACTTTTCATAGAACCAATGTCATTGCTGGAGAACTTGCATGTGTTTTTGGCACCACTGAAATATATAAATACACACACACACACACACACACACTAGTTACATGTTTTCAGCTCAGAAGGTAAACAATTATTGAGATGACGTCTTGCTGGAGTAATTAAATCGAAAGCAACCTCTTTAGTTGCTACTAATTATTGAATAATCAATAATATCCATCCATAAGTGGAAGCCCTGTTTTGGTTGTTGGATTTTTACCGTAATGCTTAATTTCCTTTGGTAATCTCCACTTTAGTCGGTGACTTTTTTAACTTTCTGTGTCTCTTATCTCTTGCATTATTTTGTTTGGAAGAAGCTTGTATCTAATCCAATAACAGTAGGGTATAAATAAACAAAAACAACACTACTTCCGCGTTTTGCACCTTAAGAAGATTTCGCTTTTTCTTTTCGGTCTTCATTCGTTTTAATTTATTTTATTTTTGTTTACCCCGAAATAAAAAAAAAAAATAATTTATCTTTGGTCGACGAAAGGGAGAACAGTGAACAAGAGGCTAAAAATTGCAGAATTGTTTATGAGAAGTGACTTTACAATATTAAGAAGCAGTATTGTCTAAGGGAGAGATTGAGTATAGATGTAGTCCTCATTCTCAAATACACTACTACTACTACTAGTACTACTCTCTTGTGCTCCTTTTTCCTGGCCTTCTTTGCACTCAACACTCTCTTTGCTACACAAGTGATGAGCCTTTCTTCCCTGCTTAACCTTAAACATATAACAAAAATATTTCAAAATATTATATGTGCATTTACATCGACTTTGTTTATCACAACTTATTTGATCAGCGTACCGTTTATCTTTAAAAATAAATGATTTCATTTAAAATAAACTGTAAGTTGAGTACAAAAAATCTGATACACAAATGTAAAAGATTGATTAATATGTGTTTTTTTTTTTTTTTTTTTTTTTGTTCTTTTCTTTTCTAGCTTATATATAGTTTGTTTAGACTATCAAATAAGATTTTGATTGTTTTGAAATAAGTTGCAACAAAACAGTTGTACATGTTTAATGATATATACAGAGAGAGAGAGAGAGAGAGAGAGAGAGAGAGAGAGAGACACTAACCACATTCATATTATAAACAGAACCCTTAGCCTGGGGATGATTAGCATTTCCTTTTCCATGAACAACAATAAGTATCAAAAAGAAGAAGAAAACAAGAGAGAGGCTTGGAAGTCTCATGATACAAATGACTTTTTAGAGAGCTGCACTTTATAGTGAAAGTAATGCTGCTACCATAGACTAAGGAGTGAAACAACTAATTTTAGAGCAGAGTGTATACTTATAGAACTAATCAATCTAACAATATTTATATGGGAGTAGTTTGAAGCTTATTTTGACCTGTCTCCTGACTCTCCCATCAAGAGGATGGGTTGTGTTACTCTCAGTCTCACTATTTTATACTTTGCCACACATGGTGTGCTAAGAATGTAAATTAAAAAAAATTTGTTTCTTTTTTGATTTCCAAGATTTTTTATTTTTTTTTTTTGTTATTTATTATTATTATTTTTTTTTTACGAGTAATTGGCCCCGGTATGAGAATTGGAACCTATAACATTGAAGTTATTACTCAATGCGGCCTCTGTCATTTCCAAGATTCTTAGTAGGTTAGCTTAATTACACTTGGAAATATTGCTAGCTTTGTTAGGGGAATCAGATGAGAAATGCGCATACATGCACGCTTGAAATTGGAGGGGTTTGTTCAACTAGATATAATGTCCCTCTCTTTTCATTGTTCGTGCTAACTAGATGAACTATGTCACTTGGCAAATTAGGAAAGTTCTACTCCCTACATTTCATAAAATGAAATGTTATTCTTTAATTTCTTTTGTTTCAAAAAATGAATTTCATATTTATTGAGAATAAAATAAGATAAAAAAAAAAATTTGTATAATATTCACTCAAATCTTATGTAATTTTTTAAACTACAAGTAGTCTAAAATCACATCTATAAGCAACATAAAAACAGAGTTCAATAGTTGAACAATAATAACAGCTCATCCAAACTTGTATAATTAAAGTTGTTAGTGCATGCCTCAAAGATTTCACAACTATATGGTTAAACCAATGTTTGCTCTTTTAACAACGACTGGTAATAATTACAAAAAAGAAATATGGATAGTTCATGTGATAACTACTCATTTTTCTTTGATGAATTAAGTTAATAAAATATTATCATTTTATAGGCCAGATGCATCATTGTCATTATGGGTAGTCGTGTCATGCATTTCTGGCATGTGTACACATCTTGAAGAAGATGAGGTGGACAGTTCATGAAAATGTGTGTCCTCTTCATCTTAACTTACATTTCGAAAAAGAAATTCACATTGAAATCTTCTTTGGCAATAGTTTCTCCACTGACTAGAAATTGTTATTGTGTAAAGCCAATTCAATGAACAATGTCATCTTCCTTTCCTCACTAACAGACTCATTCACAAAAGAGTAACAACCTTAACAAATTCATTGTTGCTCGTTCTAAAAACCTTCTTCATTATTCTCAGTCCTTCAACTATTTGATTAATGATGTTATAACTTCCGTTAATACCTTTTTTTTCTTATCAAACTTCTTCTTCTTTTTTTTGTTTTTCCTTTGTATTTTCAGTTAGAAATTGCACATGCTAGTTGATTTTGTGAAGTCCCAATCTCAGCATCTTTCTCTGGAGTTGAAAGTTGCACCCTTACCAAATTAATTGTTGAGATTCTTTATCAGGTGTTCTACGTACGTACGTATTCCACCTCCTTGAGTCTCCAAAACAACTTTTTCTTCCCCAATTAGGAAGTCTAGCTTTTCCTCACTATTTGTTCCAACCATCATCATACTCTTCTTTTAATTTGCTGCACTTGTATGCAAATATTTGTTCATGTTCAATAATATCTACAAGTGTCTCAACCCCTTCACTTGTACCGGACCTATCTTCTTTGCTAGACACATCGCATAATTTTTTACTTCCTTTGCATTTGGATGCATGTTACTATAAATAAAAGCATGAAGCATATATATATACCTTACTTGTCGTCAGTTTACGTTTGAATTTGAGTTTGAAGTGCAAACACAACTGTATATAAAATACATTTTTCATAATTCCCAATTAGTAGATTATCAACCGCATTCACCAAAGTATTATCAATCACTTCTTTAATTAATTAACTCACCCTCAATTTCATATCATGAGACTACATAGTCGATGTCAACATCCCTAACAACATGATGATAATTTAAGTCATATTGAGAGAACACTTTTTATGATTTTATCCCCTATATATTCAGTGGTCATAAATTGCATGTCCACCAAAGTGAAATTGTACAGTAATACACATTATTCTACATTAACCCAAAAAAAGGGGAATAATTTTTTTTTTTTGAAGTAAGTATAGAATGCCATAGTAAGAATAAATGTCAAATAAAAATTAAAAAAAAAAAGTCTCAAACTACAAATAAATGTCTCAATTGATCTGTAATCAAACAATTTCATTGTGATCACTTTTTAAACATTTCTTAAGCAACATTATCCTTCCACTCACTCCACTTATCAGTATTTTTCAAATGTGCTGATATAACCTGATAATGGTTCTTGACTATGAGCATTTGCATGGTCTCATCGTCAAGCAATCTCTCAAGTAGATCAACATCATTTGTTGTTTTGTAAAATTACATAGCATGCAACAAATAAAGGTAATCCTGCATTGGGACTTAAATGGATTGAAATGGAGATTCCTTAAAATAGGCCATCCCATCTTCAATTGCCCATTCACTGCAAAATAATGTTTAATGTTAAACAATTCTTCCTTGCTAAAAGGTTGGTGACTGTTCTCCAGTCATGGAGATAGTACCTCTCCCCTATATAATTAAGGTGATAAAAATCCTTCTCCCTTTTGTGTAAATCACGCAAGTATTAATAACCTACAAAATTAAAAAAAAACAACATATCTATTAGTCTTAGTATCTCTATGATATAACTTATTTCCTATGAAATTGTGTAAATTTATATTTTTTTTTCATTTTATTTATAGGACTTGAATCATCCATAAGTATATATATTATGATACATTTTATTAGGGTGTGAATCATCCACACATATCTTAAATCCTCCATGAGATTTTTTGAGATAAGTATTATATTCTTTGTATAAATGATGCAAAGGATTTTTGTAAAGTTGTATTTTTAATTTTTTATTGATAAAGGTTTTTTATTTTATTTTTTTCTATTAAGGACACAATTTTCATTCATTAAAGATTTACTTTTTGTGTTAAAGGTTCAATTTCAATGCATAGATTTATTACCTCTTCAAGCTTATAAAAGTGTTTATGAATAATTCTTTGGTGAGCTGAAATTGTAGGGCAACTCAAGTTTGTTTAGCAAGTTTAAATGAACATTCAAATTGTTTGTAATATGAGAATCTAATAGTTATTTTGCACTGTGAAACTATAATACAGGGTTCCAATTTCTTTATAGTAATATCTCTTGATAAAGTTACAAATTTTAAAGTATGTTAAGCTAATCATAGAAATTAAGACACAAATACTACTTGATTATATGTCATGCCTATGACATGTATGTGTTCCAAGATTTTGTCATCTATTAAAATGAGATTTGGTACATATTTTTATAGATTTTGAGAAGAAGCATATGATGAGATGAATTTATGGTAAGAAAAAAAAATAGGAGATTGCATGAAATAATATGACTTCTATCATAGTCAGAGTTGGATCACTACCTTGTCCACAACGGACACATGATGTTAAAGATTTCTTTGACAATATATGTGGCAATGAGGGCACAACTAATATGGTCGCAGAGGACACAGTCGCTAGAGTTCTAGATGACACATTTGATATGGTTCTGAAAGTGGTTCCAACAATGGTTTAAAATAGTGAAATAATGCAATGTCAATTGAATGAAATATACCAACATATCAAAGTAGTGGAGTAACAAATGAAGGCTATTGAGTTAAAAAATAAAGACCTTCGAGGAGATGATTAGTGATTTCAGTGATTAAAGTTTTTTTATTTTTTATTTTCTTTTTTAATGTAAGTGTGCAAGTGCACACTTTTGGAGCCAATACTTTTTATTCTCTTAATCTATAACCAATCATATGAATGTACTAATTTTATGTACCGGTTAATTTTGTAATGTACTAGTTATAATCTAATGGATGTAATGGTTTTATTGTAATGAATCTTGGTATGGTACTCTACTTCTAATTAAATTGAATTGGTTTAGTTGGTTGCAGTTTATATTTGGGTTAACGGTGTAATCACTGGTACTACTACTCTACTGCTAATGGTATTATTCTAATGATGTAACGAATTACTATTACCGCAATTGATACTCTTCAAATATTGTAATGAATAAGTTAATAATATACTTAGCT
Source organism: Pittosporum tobira (assembly GCA_032359685.1). Classification (NCBI taxonomy): domain Eukaryota; kingdom Viridiplantae; phylum Streptophyta; class Magnoliopsida; order Apiales; family Pittosporaceae; genus Pittosporum; species Pittosporum tobira. Next base: position 13,455 of record JAUMHB010045296.1, read on the forward strand.
TGATTTCTAATACCTTTGTTATACTCCACAACACTAGATGGACAAGCTAAGTACCAGTTTATGTTTGATGCTTGATTTACAAATACACAAAAAAAATCACATGGATACCATTACGAAAACACCATATGAACCATATACTATAAACCCTCTTTTCACATAGATGAACAAAACAAAACTTCTGTATATTGCATAAAAGTACTTCATAAGCTTTATCACAGAGCATGAATACAAAGGATTACACACATCACTACTATGATTGCAAAAGATTACCAACGTTATCACTGCTGCTACATTCATGACATTAATATAATTACATCAGAGCATTACAAAATATGAGAACTCCCCTCTATTTATGCAGTAATTCTTTTTTTAGCATCACTGTTGGCTACGAATATTTGAACATCACGGATAACTTCATAATCAAATGCTAATACGTGGGAAATACGTCCTTCTCGTTATACATGTTCCTACTTCAAATGACAAAACCTTCGCTTTAATTCTCACCAAACAATTTCATTAGCCCACGCATAATTGATTGCAATGCTTAGAAAGCACGTTGAGAGAGTACCGTAAGAACAAACTCATCTATATGTGTATAAGAACTTTTTGATGTTAAAGTGACTAAATTGAGGTGAAAAATCCAAGGTCTGACTCATTTATATTAGGATAATTTGTAGGATTGTAAATAAATTTGAATCTATATTTGTATGCCTCCTCGATCAATCTATATTGCTTCATTTTTTCATGATAGAGGCTTAGTATTATCAAGTTGAATATTTATTCTTCTTGAAGAATTAATAGACCATTGCTCTCAAATTGCAAGTAATATATTTTAGATCATACATTCGAAAAATACATTATTATTAACTATAGATAATATCTTAGCTTCTGTCGTCCTCGGGATGCAATTTTTACTCAATCACTTTGTAACCTCGAGATAGATAAATGAAAAAATACCAAATTTTCAAAAAAATCTTGATTTGAATAAAACTCAAAGTGAGGTTGAACTACAACGGTTATGAACATGACTTTTGTTAGAAATTCATAGTTTGACAACTTCAATGTGGTTCTATTTCTTTCAGATGAGATAGTAATGTATTCATTTTTTGGCATATGAAATATATTTTTTATATATCAACAAAAATGAGATTTTGTGGAATACTTCTTTTATCTAACAAAGATAATTATTTTTTTACATTTTGACTTTATTTTTTTTAGTTAAATATAGGTTTGTTACATTTGAATGTGACTGAATAATACATTCTTTCACAAGGTTATGCATCATGTTAAACACATTCATAGTTTTAGCAAATATTTGATCTATGATTATATATAATGTATAGATGCATCGACTTCTGTTCTTTGCCAATCAACATGACCACAAAATTTTATAATGACATATACGGGAGAATTAAAAAACAAAAGCAATCTGAAATTGAAATGTGTACACAAATATCAAGATTTACGTTGTTGTTAATGCTCAACATACAATTAAAAAGTTGTTGTCTTTGTTCATTATTTAATGCTTTCTTTTTTTTTTCAATGGTTCAATACGTATAAGTGATAAAGATAGAACAATAATGATGAGAACTATGTTTATGGACCAAACTAAAATTAGTCTGGTAAAATTTCAATTCATTCTTTTGAATTTCGACAGTTTACATAACAGTAAGTTAGGAGTATTTGTGGAGACCACCAAATTTATTTGAATATCAAAGAGGTTTTGTTTGAAAGACTTCTTGGATGACTTTTATGTCGAAAATAAAATTTTGATCTTTTATTACAGTTTGGTGGATTGTAATCAGGAGCCAAATTTGTTAACGGGACTCTATTTGGAGCCAATTTATATACATAAAAGCCAAAGTTGAAAAAGTATAATTCCGCTCTCTTAGCCTATCCACGTGGCACATTGAATTTTTAAGAAAAATTTCATTAAAAAACGCAAGTCTCTTTTTTTTGTCTTTATTAAAACCTAAAAATTTTCAAAACTGTATCCCTGTTATCCCTATTTTTTTAGACTCCACCTCCCGGCCAAAATCACATTAAAAACATACTTCTCATCCAAATATAAATTGGTTAATTGGTAGAAATATAGTTCTAAAGTATTTTTGTATTTTCGTTAATTGGTTACAAAATATTATAATTAATTTTTTATTTATGATATATCTGTGCATTGCACATGTTAAAAGGCTAGTTTTTTTTTAATGATGGGACTCTACTAGTGGAACAACACTGCAGATTAATTTTTAAGAAAAATTGAATTTTAATTTAAAAAATTTTGACACTTTCTGACACATATTTTAATATGCTTTTAAAACATATATACACATTATATTTTCTATATGTTTTTATATTTTTAATATATTTGTATATCTTATTTTTCATTATAATAAAAATATATTAAATATATAATTTATAAATGTGTTTTTAAAGTGTTTTAAAATTTATGTCAAAAAATATTAAAAATCTTGTTCTTCCTTTTCAGGAATGAGGGAGTATATACTATAAAGCACTCATTTATCTAAACCTCATCATGCAAAGAACAACAATTTGTCTATATCTGGCAATGGGCAAATAAGCTATAATATATCGTAGAAATTTTATAAAAAAAAATACAATTTCACAACCAAATCAAACCCTAACTTAATAGATTACGTTTTGCCTTTTCTTACGTTTGATATTTATTAAACGCTACTTTACACTATAAGACTGATAAAATCAATTAATTAATTTACAATTTAGTAATGAACTATTAAAACCCACAATTTGTAATGAAATCAAATATAAAAAATAAAACATTTAACTTACTTTAGAAGATTAAATATTGCAAAAATCTTCAAAAAATCACCACAAGCCGTGGCGGAGCCATGTACAAGCTTGTGGGGTCGAAAGACCATTCAAATTTAATGCAAAATTTATTTTTATATGTAGAAAACTTTGATATAGACTCCTAAAATTAAAATTATTACATATTCAACAAAAAAAAATATTTATAGACCCCTCAAATTTACGGAATCTAACTTCGTCTCTGACCACAAGACCACCTCCAGCAGTGTCTGTTAAGGTTTCCAATAGGATTCGACGACGAGAGTGAAAGAGGCGTTTGAACGATTTAGCACGGAAGAGATACAATTTATATAAGTGGAACATGAATAGAGATACACATCTATTGGGCCAAGGGGTAAGGACCTCAATGTTCCATAAGTAAGGTTTTAAGTTTCAACAGTGTAAATGAAAAATATGGTGTTGGGAGAGTTCTCTCTCCCAACGTGAGCCTGATGAAAATTCGGAATGGTTGCGCACTTTAAACACCGTTATTAGATACACTCGAGGAGGAATAGACGGTAAAAAGGAATTAAAAAAAGGAGGCTATCACCGTCTAGAAAAATGGGTGAAGATTACCCAATTTTTTTGATATCCAGTCATTCTAGAATACTCACATTTTCTTTGTAGTTTTGGATATTGAAGTAATGACTAAATTTGACTTAAAATCAGTTATCGGAAAATTTTTGTTATCCAGCCAGATACACCGGTGTAAGTGTGTAACAATGAAGAGTCACAACGATGACCAAACAAATAATCAAGAAATCTTTGATACCCCAACAAAGGCGATATGCTCCAAACAAAGCCTAAGATTGTAAGAACTCCAAAAGGAAGGGCAAAAAAGGTCAAGGTGGTAGCTTGCAAAAAATGTTAAAAGTCCCCCCCGCACACTTTCACATTTTATTTTATTTTTCACACAAACTTGGTAAGATTAAAACCACTTGTTCTAAAAACGGATAAATAAATTTAAGCAGTGAAATGAGAGTCTAACGCGTAGACAGTAGACAGATAATATTGAGAATTAAACATATTTAAAGAAAAATTAATCAAACATCAACGTTCAAAAGTCAAACTAATTAAAAATTATTTAATACCTAAACGAAAATTAAGTGAACCACGTGAATTATTATAGAACACTAGTTTGATACCAAGTAACAAAAGGTTAGGCAAGTAAAGCGGCTGCCACGATTATTTTTTGTGGAGTTTTTACAACTAGCTCGAATGTCCGGCGTTGTTCGGACTAGACACAATTGTTTATTGATATATTATAAAAAGTTATTGTAATATTTTATGTAATTTTTTTAAAATATTTAATTAGTTATAAATTAAAACAGTTGATATTATGTATATATATTAATAAATTATTTATTTATTTGATAAAT
>JAUMHB010045307.1:0-10965 GCA_032359685.1 Pittosporum tobira
CCTTAATTAGGCTAAAGAAAAATACAAATATAGTTAGGGTTTTGTTAATCACCCCTGCCCCAAGATTAATTTACATAAAACTCCTAAAATTTCCATTAACTTGTTACATTATGAGGATTTTTATGATAAAGTACTAAAACGAAGAAAGATAAAGTTCTAACCAAACAAGGGCTATGTATTTTATTCTACTATTTTTCCAACACTATATTATTTTGTAAATTACGTTTCTTGTGTAAATAAGAATATTTATGGTAATTCTGTAAATTCACACGAAGTCACAATCTAACCACTATCCACTTTTATGATTTAAACATGGTTAACAAAAAATAAAGGATGTCAACAGAGTCTTAGTCTAATTGTTAAGATTAAAATTTTGAGAATTAATGTGCATAAGAAATTATTCTTTGTATTATTTATAAGTGAAGTTTTATTTTTTCTTTAGGTGAGACTATTTTATTTATTATTATGGGTGTGGAATCCTGTCTCTTTATTTTTTACATATTATTCTTATATTATTAATATAATTTTTGTGGTATTTGAAAGTTGATTGATTAGGATATCACTTTCATTGAACCTTTCGTTATGGATGGAGGCGTCACTACCACGTGGCATGAACTTACAAATATTTTCCTCTTTTTTTTTTTTTTTTTTTTATAAAGTTTTGCAAATTTTGAAATTACTAATGATAAAAAAACCAACCAAAATTCTTTATATAGAGTTTTTTTTTTTAAAAATATAAAAAAGTTCACATATACAAATTTGGCGGCAGGGAGACATAATCCAAGGTTCACGCCACATTGCCTTGTACTTTTGACAGCACACAAGGAAGAAAAAGCAAAATTGGTCTAAATTAATTTGTCGGTACCTTTCTTTATTATCAACTTCAGGGAGTCTTAATCAGGTTTGACACAAATTAATTGAAAGAATAGAGTGGTTAGTTATAAGTAAACATATAACTAATATAAAAATATAATTTGCCCTAAGAAAACACTCAATCTTGTTTTTGCAGATTAGACAATTTTATTTGCCGAATATTTTTTTTTATTATTATCATAAATTACGCAATATTTTTAAGTTTGGGTGAAATAGTGACATAATTTACGTCGTCGAGGTGTGATAGAGTGAATTAGTTTTCTTCCGGTCATCTCTAGTTAATATTTTCTCTCAAAATAAATAAAGAAAATAAAATCTCTGGTTAATATTTTGTTGATGGGTGTTCTACAATATCATTATTTTCATAACATTTTGTTAATATTTAGTTGTAGACAAGTACATGACATAGCTATTAGAACTAAAACAATTTATGTAATATTTTTTATTACGTAAAATTATTTCTCAATACTATTTTTTTTAAAAATTACAAATTTTACTTCCGTCTCACAATATTTTAATAAACTTTGATAAGATGAATTTTAAAATTTGTAAATAGTATGTTAAATTATCATATGTTTAATATATTTGATCTGTCTAAGTAAATATAACACATATATACAAATTATTTTATATTTAATATATTTGAACTATAACTAAATATAACATATACTATTAATATATATATATATATATATACACACACTAAAATACATAAATAAAAATTACAGAAATTATGTCAGACGACTGTAAAACTTACGAAGTTCGATTTGTTGTGAAACGCAGTAAAGGTGCGTATGGTTGCAAAATTTGGATGCATAGCTGAACACCTTTTCAAACATCCATTCTGATATGTGTTTGGATATGTACCCGATTCATCGTGTGGACCCAAATGGATCAAGTTCTTCAAGGCACGTGTATCCATGGAAAGCTCCGTCAGAACAGAACTGGATCAGCATCATTCTGGTAGGTCCAATACTCCTGGCCCATCCTTCCAATCCTTTTGAATTTTGATGGTCAAATGAGTTTTCTTCTATAATATATATATATATATATATATATATATATTCCAAGACTCTCTTTCTTTAGCCCAACGGAGTTAGCTTTACTTTAACAGTTGACAATTATATTGATTCTATTTATTATAAAATTTACAAGATTTAGGGTTTTAATGTGAAAAGTTTATTTTTAGAAGGGAATAAGTAATTTTTTGGTATCTACTAAAATGTTTGGTGGGTTTACGAGAACGCCTCACGGTACCAATAGTCTGTTCGGGTCTGGTGGGGAAAGCACATGGATTTGGGCCTTGATATAGGATTCATTGTTCGTCATAATTATGTCAATGATGAAGGTGTAAAGGAATTAACGACACGGATAGAAATGAGTTATATTTACAATGTATTTATATATATATTTTTTTTAATTTTTAATTAAAATTTTAGTGTTAACGATACATTTTATTTTTACAAAAAAAATAAATTCCATTCAATGTAAATATTACTCTATTTTATTTTATTTTTTTTAGAAAATGAGAAATCAAACGTAACATTACTACGTTAGACAATGTTATATTATTTTGATTAATTACGTATGTTGATTGAATTAATCTCTATTTAATGGTTAAGATCAAATATTCGAGTGAACTCACGTGGACAATGAATTTATTTGTGGCTTATTTAAGTAAGTAGACCGTTGGTTGTCTTTTCTTATAAAATTTGTTTGCCAATTTGGCAAAAAAATCTGCTCAAGCTTGATTATTTCGTTTAGACGGTCTTCTTTCGCAAACTAATTCCGTTAAAATTCAGCGTTTTTCAGATCACCGATGAAGACGATGATGGTAAATGTTGCAACTTTATAATTTAACGGGCAGTAAAAGTGTGTGTAACTGCCTTTTTACAAAATTCCATATATTCAAATGGAATATACCGTGAGAGGACTATAAAAGCACGTAAGCTTTCACTTTCACTTTCACTTGAGAAGTTGAATTAGAAACGGAATTATATAAGAGAAATGTGCAGAGATTACTCACGTGTGGGTTGGCTTTGGATATAAATGGGGACCGATCTCACCTTCCTTCCACTCCCTCGCTTTCCTCTGCCTTTTCCAACTCTTTTGCTCATCCCACACACATACACGATTCCTTAAACACATATCTCTCTCTCTCTGCGAATTTAATTAATCAGGCAAAAGATTTCAAGTGTGAATCCTTTAATGGAAGCTCATCAACCTCCATTGAAATCAAGATTCCGGCGAATTTGTGTTTTCTGCGGTAGTAGCCCCGGCAAGAACCCCAACTACCACCTGGCAGCCATTCAACTCGGAAACCAACTGGTATATACTCGGCCCATCTCCTTCTATATGTATCAATTTGTATACACACATACATGTACATGCACAAAAGCATACAAAGGGCGAAAACAGAGTGCTCTGTTTCAAGATTAAGAAACACCCAATAGTCCTATGATTTACTTTTTAAGGTTGTTTGTAAGATACTTAGAAGATTCATTCATATTAGTATGATGTTCTTCGCTCAATCCAAATTCCAATTCCACTATAAATGACTCGATTACAATAAGGTGGAGTAGCAAATTTGTCAAATATAGAACAAAAGCAATCGTCCTCTGTTTTACGTACACATAATTGCGCATCCCAAGAATTGTTTAATGACGATGTGAATAACGTGGAATGATTTTTACAAAGTCAATTTGATTATTGTTGTAGTTGATATTATAGTAACTTACGTGTCAAATTAAATAACGAATTAAAAAAAGAAGGAATTCTATATATATATATATATATATATATATATATATTTACAGTATAATGTTTGGCAGGTTGAAAGAAACATCGACTTGGTTTATGGAGGTGGCAGCATTGGGTTGATGGGTCTCGTCTCTCAAGCTGTTCACGATGGCGGACGCCACGTGTTGGGGTACCAACTTCTTTCCCACTCTCTTTTCTCCATTGTTGTTATTCGTAACAAGTCATCACTTACTTATCCTGTGTTTGTATTTTATTATTATTTTTGCAGGATAATTCCTAAAACCCTTATGCCCAGAGAGGTAATTTCATTTTTAATATTTATTTATTTATTCATTTATTTTATAATTGAAGCTGTTGTAGTATATTCTCAAATCTGTTTTTTTTTTTTTTTATTGAATGAGTATCTGTTTTTTATCTTGTTATACTGAATCTATATAATAAATCTTTATCTTGTATGAGAAGATAAAATTACTTTTACTTCTTTTAGACTGCAACAGTCAATAATTAAGTGTTAAGTTACTGTATATGGACTTGCCTCAGATTACCGGAGAGACTGTTGGAGAAGTGCGACCAGTGGCCGGCATGCACCAAAGAAAAGCCGAAATGGCGCGTCAAGCCGATGCCTTCATAGCCTTGCCTGGTAATTAATTCTCTACCTTATTTTACTTCAAAATTATTATAGTTTTAAGTTATGATTTTTACCCGTTCCAAAAAAAAAAAAAAAAAAAAAAGTGTACCATTTTCTTCTCAAAATAAACTCGTACGTTTCTCGAACATAGTTTTCACCAAAAGTGAGAGAAATCTTTTTCGGGAACATAATTGACTTCATCGTGTACAGGCGGGTACGGAACTCTGGAGGAGCTCTTGGAAGTCATCACTTGGGCTCAATTGGGAATTCATGAAAAGCCGGTATTAATTAATTCTTATTGTCCGGAAAAGAAAAAAAAAAAAAAGAAGACTAATTCATAATATATATATATATATATATATATAAAAAAACTGATATTCATTTTGGGGAAGAGATGAAATTCATTCTATGTTTGTATAAAGTCAAATAATTTATGGGAACAGATCTAGCCAGTCTAGTAGTAATGATTGAGAGTTATGGTGAATAATATGCAGGTAGGGTTATTGAATGTGGACGGATATTACAACTCGCTATTAAGTTTCATAGACAAAGCTGTTGATGAAGGGTTCGTAACCCCCTCTGCCCGTCACATTATTGTGTCTGCCCCCACTGCCCTCGAACTCATGTCCAAGCTTGAGGTACGTACGGTTGTACTGTTCATTATGTTCTTAAAAAGTTGCCAAAATCATATAACCCCAGCCCATTTCCAAAGAACACAAAACCCTAATTTAAACTAAAATTATACCGTGGAACTCACCCTTCTCTCACCAAAATGTGGTCGCCTATCTTATGCCATGTGCATTATAATATAAAAGAAGTATAGCTATATCTTCTTTTTTTTTTTTTTTTTTGTCAAAAATTGTTGAGCGTGGCTAAATTATACAGTATTTATCATCTAATGAGATATACAGACAAATACTAACCAATAAGATATAATTGGATTTGACATGGGTGTGCATATTTTATTTTATTTATTTATTTTAATAGTTAGGGGATTGCCTAATTTCTGTATTATTTTTGGTAGGAGTATGCTCCCGATCACAATGGAGCGATTTCAAAATTAAGATGGGAGATGGAGCAACAATTGGGTTACGCAACAAAGCCAGATATTGCTCGTTAACTTGTTTGTTAGTTGTTACGGACTCTCTAATCACTTGCGGGGCGGAATTAAGTGACATGCAGTAGAATGTTTACAGCAATGGTAATTCATATATATAGCAAATGGCAATTTTACGGAGATGAAAATTAATGACTCCCTCGTACGTACCAACCACAGCTATTTTAAACTCACCGTGGAGTGTGGATAATAATCATGTGAATTTTGTTATTTTTCTCTAGATCGATCAGTAAGCTGGCAAAGTGATTTTTGTGTCGGTGATTATTGTTTATGCAAAATATGTATCCCATCATCTAATGTGTTTATTGCTATGGACCAGTACTACACACAAAAATAATAATAATAATAATAATAATTTAAAAAAAAAAAAAAAAAGGAAATGGTCCGAACTTATCATAAAAAATTTAAAAACCGTCTTGAAAATTTTTTATGATGACTTTAGCCATCACAATAGAGTATACTCCAATCATGTAAGGTCTTATGCGATATATTTGACAATTAGTCAAAACATCTAATTCTATTGTGATGTCTATAATAATTATATAAATAATACAACTCTTTTGTGATAATTATGACCATCACAAACAAATTATAAGATTTTAAATAATTATTAATTACGAATATTAGAATCTTATTATATGATTTTTATAAGATTCAAGGTTTTTGTGTTTTTTGTGTTTTTTTTTTTTTTTTGGTATCAATCCCAAGGCCTAACACTCAAAAAATACTTGGGGGAGTGTTTGAACCCTCATCGATCACTTGATAAATATAAATAAACAGTAATCACACGACCAAGTTCTTAATTGGTTAAAATATAATAATTTATTTAACACATGAAACGACTACTATTATGCAATGCTCAATTGCATTAAAATAGTTATTGCAATGACTATCATAAATACTTTCTAGTGATCAAAAGATTAGCCGTCAATAAGAGCCATCATGTGTAGTACTCCCTCTTTCCATAAAGAAAGACTAAAAACATGATTTTTTTGTCATAAAATGAAAGACCAAACACATAAATTAAGAAGATTATGTGGTGTATATTTAAAAAATAAGAGTCTTATGAGAAGAAACAAAATGATGGGTTAAATGCAATCATGAAAAGAAAAATACATAGGAAATGACTATATTCTGTCGCATATACAAAAGTTGTCTACTCATGACATTTGGTGATAATTATGACCGTTACAAAAAATATTTTTATGATGGACAAACTATCCATCACCAAGAGTCATCATATATAATTTTATTTTGTGATTGTCCAAAATTCCATCATATAATATATTCTATTGTGATTGATTTTTAAAGTTGTCACAAAATTCCAAAACATATGCCTAATTTTTTAGTAGTGCGGAAATTATCTTCACTAGTCCTCTTGGCTCGATGCGTGAACAATAAATTAAAGGTGTAATTTGTGATCAAGTTATAATATTAAAAAAATTATGAAAATAACATAACATTTATACAAAGGAAAACCGAAAAAGCTCAAAACTAAAAATTTCAATCTCAAACTATCATTTACTCCAAATAAAGATCAATTGAAATTATAACAATGAGTACATATCTTGAAGGGAACCACTATTTTAACAAGTATTCTTGCTTGTTCCACAAGATCTCCTTTCTCATAATGGTAGAATCCATGTCACTCTCATGTGAGAGGAGATTTTGTGGAAACAGTTAAAACGCTTTTTGAAAATAGTAGCATTTACTATCTTGAATTCTGAGGCTGGAAGTTACACAAGTTATAAAAAATTTAATTTTTTACGACAATTAATTTTATTGCAAGTGTGAAGAGATGAATATTTTTATGGTATTTTTTCAACATATGCTATGAAACAGTTTCACTAAGCAGTTAACTAAACTTCTTTTGACTTTGTAGCATGGATAAATAGATAGATTGATAGATATAAGATGGGTAGGAGGCTCTATTGCATAGCTTAAGTATACATTAGTTACAATGAAAAGATAGTCCCTTTTCTCAAGATAATAATTCTATATAATTCTCAAATTTGGATTTACATATATTAAAATTTACCATTATGTTATATTTGTAATAATACGTAATAATACTTTAAGATGATTCTTTTAAATGTATGTTGTCAATTATATACATTAATTCGGTGTAAAAGTTTATATTGTTCTTTGTAATTATTATGAAGTTTGATTAAACTAGATAAATATATATAAATCAAGCGTAATTGTGGGAGGCGTGTGCTAACTAAGTCTGATTAATTATGTATAGATGTTAAATAGTCTTTCACTGTTTAAATTAGTTGGACCTTTAAAGTTGATTAATTCTACTTAAATTTGATTATCTAGACGTTAAGTTCATACTCCACAGTTTCGGTAAAACAACACACCTGACCCTATGGTCCAAATTGACCAATTTAAACGTATCGCTTTGAAGCAGTTGAAAAATTTGGTATAAATTGAGATGTGTGGATTCAAATTGACCTGCCTTAACTTATCCTAATTATAACAAGTGATCAATTTAATAGTTAAAAAGACGGTTAAAAATAAGAAACTACTATTTCAATGCACTTTTTTACTACCTCCACGTCTATTACCTATTTTTTTATATATATAATTTTATTTATTATTATTAATAAAAATGTAGAGCACATATGTGAGAAAAAAAAAATATAAAAATAACAAATCTCTAAAGATAGTAGACGCACTTCCACTGGTCTCTTTTTCAAAATGAATCTAAGTAGAAGTTGTCTACGTAGTCACAAAATTGATACGGTCAAAATTCAGCCATTCTATCTTTCACATGATGGCAAAAGGAATCAACCCCTGGATGGACGAATAAGAGTCATATTTACCGAGACTCCTCAAAATATTTACTTTCAAATGGGAATACTTTATTTGATCTTATTATAATTTCCCGATTGCAACTCTATTATTAATGGCTTTTTTTTTTTTTTTTTTGGCGTAGTTCGATAATCGATCAACGTGTATGTAATGAAATGTATAATTTATCTGTTGTTTCTCTTGTTAAATTTTTCATGGCCGGTTAATTGTTACTTCTTTTATTTGAAAATTAAATTTTTTTTAATAAAATATTAATTTTTATACATAAATTTTTACTTCCACTTTTATCTCAAATAAAATATCTAATATTTATAATCATGTCAAAGTCCTCATTGCGATCGTCGTCGAAAACTTTATTATCGTCGGATCATCGTTGCAATCATCATGGACGGCAAGGTCGGAGCTACACTGAGCCCCCCCAATTTTTAATTTTTTATATCAAATAATATACTCTCTCGGTCCAAAAAATAAATAAATAAGGCTATGAATTTTTATTTTATTTTTAAAATAAATTATATAAACACATATATAATATATTAATAAAAATATATAATATATGTTTAAATAAGAAGAATTTTATGGGGATACTCAAATTATTTTTAGCTAAAATCTCTCTCTCATCAAAAGTGATTTTTTTTTTAATTTATAAATTTTAAATATTTTATTCATTATTTTTAAGACAGAGATAGTATATTATAAAAAGTATCTGAGTTTTGTGGGGTCCGCCACTGGTAGGCGGATAAGTGATTTGGGTCACGTGCACAGGAGGTCCATCAACTGCAAGCTTGGGCTGGTAAGGTAAGATGTCCAATCACCCTTTTAACAACCCAAGTGGGTCGACAAGGGAGAAACCCACCAAAAGAAATTTAAAGCGAGTAGTAACTAAAATAGCCAATGAAGTTGTGTTCCATTCTAAAACTATAGATAATCTTTAGTTTTATTAAATTAAATTTATAAACTTTCAAAATTTAAATAATGATATAAAATTTTAAATTTTATACATATTATTATTTTAAATATAATTTATAATATTGAAATTAATATCAACTAACATAGAATAAATTCATTTTAAATTTGAATTTTAAAATTTTAAAAATATAATACATTAAAACATATAAATATATCTAATTTTAAAATAAAGAGAGAGTTATATTATTACGAAGTATAATATTTTTTGTCACTAATTTTATATTGTGAAATATTCGATGGAATATATAAAAGGGAGAAACAAGTGGTGCTAAACGAGTCGAGAAGTCATTTAATACTCAACTTGAGTTTGTATAAAAAAATTATTTTATTTAACGAGTCGAGTTCGAGTTCTACTCTCGTTAAATACTCGCTAATATTAGATATTTCAAATTATTCATAAAAAATTCGTTTACTTAAAATTTGAGAGCGGAGATACTGGCCAAAATCAATCATAAAATGCCAAAATTATTTAGCTTAGGACTAGTAGGTGTCGAGTGGTTTAGCAGTAAAGTTTTTGCTAATGCGCGCATGTGCCCATAAGTCTAAGGTGCGCACATCCCACGCTTGTTATGCTAACAAATAATTTGGACAAGTTAATGATTAGGGATTAAAAGAATGAAACTAAGTTCTCCTAATTCTTCGTTAATGTCCAATTATATGCGAGTGTGTGTATATGCGGCTAAGGATAGTGTTGTTTGACTTGACATGTTTCCATAGTGTTCTTTCCAAATATAGGACGATAGGTACGCCTAGTGTCCACTCTATTTTTGTTATTCATTTTTGGGTAATGTTATATTTTTCGATTCGGACTATTATTTCGTATTATATGTTCATTTTATTATAAAAATATATAATAAAAAATAATCTACAATAAATTTTTAAAATTTTATGTGAGTTATCTCTTTACGATATACGTACGTTTTCGTAAGACTACAACATTTTTTTGTTCATGTTTATCTTTTCTTTTAGTCAGCTTCCTATAATCTTGTGTGGTAGACAAAATGTTGTGCAAGCAATCATAGACTTTTTATCTCATCATAAAAACAACGCTAGGTCGTAGGGTTCATCTGTCGCTTTACACCTGTATAATTGTGCAAATTTTGTAATTTCACTAACATTATGATAAGTGACTCATTAATGTAAATCATAAAAGCACTTTAGAATCGGGGAGTTTTTTAATGCATAAATAATTAATTAATTTCACTCCATACGTTTTACTATTAGAGATAATTATTTAAATTATTTTGTGATATTAAAAGATTTTAAATTAGTACTCATTCTATTCTATAAAAAATTAGTTTGTTTAATTATTTTTGATTAAATTAACTATTTTTTAACTTCAAATTTTTACTATTCTATAAATATAAGGATAACTAGACTATAATCATAAAAAAACTATGTCAACCGTACTATTAAATTATAAGATTAATTTTTAATTTTTAAATTGATCAATTTGACCAAAAATAAATAAACAAGTCAATTTTTATGAGATAGAAAAAGTATAAATTTAATTGATTTTTGAAAAACTATTTATAATTATGATTATTGTAAACTAAAGATAATATTCGGATTTGAATCTCATATATATTCAGGTCTCCATTCATTCACAGGAAAGAAGCATCTGCTACCCATTACTGCTAGTAAACGTACTACATTTTAAAACCTACTCAAACAAATAAGCCTCTAATAAAACAAGGTAAAGCCAATACTTGCTTATAGACCAAACTATTTCAACCCAAAAAATAAAAAATAAATCAAAAATAAAAAAATGGATACAGATACAGATACAGATACAGATACA
>JAUMHB010045318.1:0-38366 GCA_032359685.1 Pittosporum tobira
TTGATTTCAATCCTCGTGGGAACGATATTTTACTACAATCTGATTAGTGTACACTTGCACTTCTCACCGATCAGTATTATGTATATTTTATGAGCTAGAAGGGGGTTTTTATAGCTTTTAATCATGGGACTTCTCACAATTTGACTCCAATTAGGTTTGTCGTCTTGGTCAATGTCAAAAATCTTCTAGAAAAGTCCAAAATTACGTAAGTCAAAGTTGTTCGGAAAAGTCAATGGAATACACGACAAATCGTACGGGCTAACTTATACCCTTCCCCAAGGCCGTAGGCTACCTTACGGCCGTAAGGATGCCGTAAGCCTCTCAGGATCTGTGGTTTGCTTCCTGCTTCAATTTTTGATAATTCTTGTCCGTCTGAGATTTATCCAAAACTCATTTTTCGTCAGAAATAGACCTTTTCAAGCCCAATTATTTGAAAAACAAGCTCAATAAAAATAAAACACATATAATCCCTTATATTGATTATTTGTTAGCTCAGAACAAGGATAATAAGGCCCAATTAACGCAAAATTCAAGATAAATCAATAAAATAACATATCAATTAAGCACTTATCAGTTTGCATATAAGTTAAATTTCTACCATGATGAAAACGTAAAACATAAATTTTACGAATTATTTGTATATATTTGAATGAGAGTAGGCTTAATTGTACTTATTTGGTTTAAAGAAATATTTAATTATTAAAAAAATAATTTAAACATAAGAATAAAAATTATTACAAGTATCCATGGGTTACCCATTAACAGTAGTTATGGATAATGAAAAATATTGGTAAATGTACCAATAAATAAATTTACCCAACCTATATAGGAGTGTCGTATAATATGCTCATCTCATGTGAGTTTGGTACATAATTTTACACTCGTACAAAAAAAATATATACACACACACACACACTCATTCCGTTTAAAATATTTAGAATATATATACTATATTTCTAATTTTCTTCGTAAATTTACTAGTAGGATTAAAATGTATCCAGCAATACAAAAGGTAACCAAAAATTACACTTCATCAAATATCAATCAAAACAAAGGGAATGAATTTGCCGGCCATGCCATCGATAGGTTTTGCATCCCAAGTGAAACGGTGTTACTGCTAGTAGGTAGTAGTAGCATGTGATTTCATTGCTCCTCACACCAATTATTTTAATAAATTAATTATTATTATGTTTTCTTTTATTGCCATCGCTCTAGCTGTAACAATAAGTCAAGTTTCAATATTTTGCTTAAATTAAGATTTTTATATTATTCTTTAAAACTTAAGCAGTAATTATAACAGATTTTACTAAATTTACTACTAATTTCAATATTTAGGAATTTAAATTTTAAATGATTTGGAATCATCCAGAGTACAAATACTATTAATGTTAATTTTGAAATAAATAAATTTTAGCTGAAATTTTAAACGAAAACATTTTTTATGGTATACATATATATATAACAGTTTTTTTTTTTTTTTTTTTGTACCTGAATAAACTTTACATCCCTCTAGTATAATGAAAAGGACCAAGCCCGTTTATATGTAGAGGTCAATACCCAACTCAGTAATGACAAGCAACTCATATTGAGACGTACGCTTAATTGGTTAAAACGGGAAGCCCATTGAACCTGCTTAATTATTTCTTGTTTTTGGTTAAAACGGGAAAATAATGAAAATCATTATTTGTCCGACAAGTAAAAAGGTGAATGGACGTTTGCCGTAACTCTTGCATCAATCTCAACAGTTAGAAACAACAGGAGGCACAAAAGACCAGAAAGATGAGAGAGGAAGAAGCTTAATTAGTACTATAGATATGAACAGAACTCTAACACACACACACACAGAGAACTTAAGAGGAGGAAGTTGAAAAGCAGTTAAATGCAGTTGTGCTGAGGTGGCAATAATAATCTGTTTTATTTAAAGCTCAAGGGTATATATAGTTATATACTCTATAATTAAGGCAGAGTTAGTCCGTAGTGGACGGCTAGGATTCCATATATATTTATATATGTATATATACTTGTTGAATATGTAAAGATTAATTTTCTCATGTATTACAGTGATTTCTATTCGATCAATACAATTTAGTTTCCTTCTTTCGTACTCTACTAGATCTTTCTTCGATCTCTATCATTTTCCGTGGAGTAATACCTGCAAAGACTCAGACTGGTAACTTTCTCATCTTTTGCACATTCATAAATCGAATATCTACATATAAATATATATATAGAGAGAGAGAGAGAGATATTAATTCCACGATAATAATGTATATATATACATGCAGCTATGTATAATTAACATGACCGGCCGACTGATCAATATCCATAGCTCCCGGCCTTGGTTTTTCTTTTCAATCATCTGCTTAATTTTTGATCTTCTTAATTATTCTTTCTTCACACACAAACACACACACACATACAAGATTCGTTTTGCAGTTAATTAATTTGAAGAAATTAAAATGGCTTCTTTATCATTGTCATCATCGAAGCCCATGGCAGCAGTATTGAATGATGAAGAAAGGCCGCATGTTTTAGTTGTTGATGACGGCTTAGTTGACCGTAAACTCATCGAGAAACTATTCACCAAGTTTGCTGCATGTAAAGGTATGTATATATGTAACTATGTATGTTCATATACATGTCCAACCCTATTTTTCTACTTTCGATCTAGAAACAAAGAGAGACAAAACATACAAATATGTGGGTGTGGGCGCATGCGTGTTGCATTTAAAAATTTATACACACACACACACACACACACACACTTACTTATTTATATTAAAAGCATGCACCAAAGGCGGTATCGATCTCGAGAAAAGCCTATGGAGGTAACAATCTTTCTGGACTTTAATATTCATGCTTCCTCTCTGAGAAATACAAATATACACATACGCACGTACAGAAGCAATATGGAATAACTAACAAGTCCAGTCTCCCTTAATTAAATCATCTGTTAACTATTCACATGAAAAATTAATGTTGCTTTGGATTTTTATTCTTTAAAAAAAATGAATAAAATAAAATTTTATATTAAAATTAAGTAATAGTTGAAATTAAATACGGTATTAGTTTTAAAAAAAATTGTTAAAAATGAAGAGGACGAAAAAATGAAAAGTAAATGCATATCCCTCTCGCCATTCCTTCTCTCATTTTTAACTTAAATTATTATAAAATTAGCTAACCATTTCATTCCAACTACCACTCAATTTTAATGTAAAATTTTATTATATTTATTTTCTGTAATGGATGAGAACCAAACGCAACATTAAAAAATTTCTAAGTTCAAATAAAATGAGGCCCAATCCAGAGTCAATTAGATAAGGTGAAAGGATGTACACGTGTATTCAATCTAAACTATCCAATAATGAGTTGATAGTATTACAGATACCTATATAAACACAAACACAAACACACACGTACGATTTTATAATTTCACTCATGTATTTGGCGGACTTGCTCGATCGTCAGTTACAACAGCAGAGAGCGGTCACAAGGCTTTGGAATTGTTGGGCCTCGGAGATGGACAGCAGCAAACCATGAGCAGCAATACCGTAAGTGCTCTCCTTAATTACCTCTTTCGTCACTTTTCCTGTGACAAAAAATAAAGGAATTTAGAATAGATCTTACGTAAGATTCATGGTAAAAGACAAGAGTAGGCTACAAAAAAGTAATAAATAAATAATGCTATAGATTTCTGAATTGCCCTTTTTACCATTTCCAGTAGTTTCACCACCCAGAGTATGAAACCACATGGTTTGCTCAGTAAAAAGAAAATGTGAAAAGGAATTCACTTTCTCTTGGTTAGTCATGGAAAGGGAACCGAACAAAAAAGTAATCATGGAAATTTAGATACTAGGATAACGAGAAAGAGGGGGGATTTTTCCTTTTTTTTTTTTTTTTTTTTAAGTAAAATACTAAAAATCACTTGGTTTACTCATTTTTACACTTCACCACCTAAAGTTCGAAAACTATAACTTCACCGCTTGTGCTTTAAATACACGTGGCATTTTACCTCATTTCCGTCTATTTTCACAGCAAGTGCAGCCCCCTCCAAAATGAGAGTGGTTTTAACCCCAATTGCCATATTTGCTGCTGAAATGTCCAAAATAGCCCTGAAAACTACTACTATATACCAAAACACTACCTCCAACAAATCATTCTTCTTATTCCAAGAACAAAGCTAATCCTACACTATTTTTTTCCAATCTGAGCCATTAAAAAAAATTGAGCAACCTTAGATATAGGCAACAAACAAAATCTAGGCAACTTGACAATCAAAAAAAAATAAAATTGGGCAACAATTTTGCACATTAATCATACACATTTTTGAATATTGACAACCAACAAAATTTGGACAACCAAAAAAAAAATATTCTGAAATAATCCAAATGCTTCCTCAAGTGGAGCAGAAGTTGAGCTTCATAGCTTTGCAATTGACGGGTACTTGACATATTTAAAAAAAAAAAAAACTAATATTTGAACCTACAACAAAGGCGGAAGAACACCCAAAAAATTTTTTTGCAACAATTTGTCTCCCATCTCGGAAAAAGATGACAACTTTAGTACAAAATAATAGAATCGAACGGGAGACGTACCTCAATTTGAAGCTTTTCGTTTTCTTTTTGTGTTGAATCGAATCTATGAAATTACCCAACCCGATCTCTTTCAGGCCACAATCAAATCTCTTTCAAGCCATCAATTTTGTGTTTGAACCCTATCCGAATCTCTAAGAGCAAGAAGCAAACGAGGGACCAGTAAGAGAAAGGCTCGACGAGATGCGATGCGTTAAGGAAATTTAGAAGATTGAGATTTGATTTTCCTTCGATCGCGTCTAGTATTATTCACGTGGTCCTTCGATTGCATTATTTACCGAATGAGTGCAGTTAGCAAGGTCAGGTAAAATATCAAGGGCATATTTGTAATTTCAACACAAAATTAACGACGTTAAGATGAAAACGTTAACAGAGGAGTCGGTAAAAATATGTAAAATACAGATAGGAAAGTTGTAATTTTTGTAAAAATGAGTAATCCACATGTTATTTTTGACATTTTATTTTACATTTTATTATATATATATATATATATGTGTGTGTGTGTGTGTGTGTGCACAACACGTGTAATTCCTAAAAATTAATTATCCAGAATCCTTCACCAGATGTATTACATGACAAGAGATGAACAGGCAGCAATGCACTAATGCAGTATCAATCTATATTCTTAAGTCATTTGATAACCTAGCCTTGTTGTTCTCCCTATGAAATTTGAAGTGTCCACGAATGCCTTTTTTCACGTGGTAAGACGATGATTTGGGATTTCTTACAAATTTCCTCGTGTTTTACTTTTTTGGGGTGTGGGTATAATAAGTGACATCATTATTCACTCTTTACTCAAAAGTTTCTTTTTTCTTCTCTTTTTTAAATTCTGTATGATATCAGTTGGTCTGAGACCATCTAACCGTTTTCGAAACCTTTGTTTGGTTTACAATACTTTGGACAGGTATTGCAGCACTTGAAGGTGAACGTGATTATTACCGACTACAGTATGCCAGCAATGACAGGATATGAGCTACTTAAAAGAATTAAGGTATGTATATATAGATAGACGACTTCCACTCGATCACCAGCATCTTCAGAACATTTATTAATCACTTTTATTTATTTTGATAGGTATTAATCAATTTTATTTATCTCTTCATGCATCTATTTTCACAAGTGCCCAATATAAAATATTATACTGAAAATTAACGGATGGTGCATAATATACACCTGAAGAATTAATAGTGTGTGCATGTCCTGTTTAATTTACTAACAGGAATCGTCATCCCTGAAAGAAATACCAGTAGTGATAATATCATCTGAGAATGACCCCGCTCGCATCAACAAGTAAATATCTATTTAATTAATTTGTGCTTTGTGATGACCAGATTTAACTATTTATCACCATACAGGTGCTTGGAAGGAGGAGCAAAAGAATTTATGCTAAAACCTATCAAGCAATCAGACGTTGAGAAATTGAGATGTCTCATATGATGCAATTCATCCAACAATCAGCAGGGTTCGCATGGGCCATGAATGAACAGAGCATAGGAGAAAAAACTACAGGAAAAGGAATGCAGACATTGTGACTAGAAACTATGCTTATATCAACGTGTCAAGATTTTGTAAAATAGCTGACAGCATTAGAATAGTTTTCTCTCTATATGACAATCTACTACACGGTAAAAGATCTTAGTTCAAGCAGATTGTTGTGGATACTCCTCTCACATTATTAAGGCATTTTTCCTGGGTGAGAATTACTTTCTAGTTTCCATGTCAACATGCTATACTTATGCACACCGAACCATATCATGATTTAGGATTTTTTAAACTGTCTGGCATGTGGCCATATGAAAGTCACCTACGGAACTTCTGCCAAAATGGTAGGGCATAACAAACAATCAAAAGAAGTCAACAACATCGCATTTCACTTGCATGACTCAACAAAAGTCCTACGTCTGTTAAAGGCAAAGAAGTACAAACCTGCTTCCCAGTGCCCTGAGTTGATGTTTCCTTTAGCACATTGACACATAGCAGTTGAAGCACATAGCTCTGAAGCATCATCTCCTGGCAAGATGGATCGGCACTCTTGCTTTCCATTTTTCTCTCTTTAGGTCTCGAATCATCTATTTCTGTATTAGCAAATGGTCAAAAGAAACACGCCGCTAAAATAATCCAGACGATTCAAAATCTTGCGGAGACTTAAAAATAAGAAGCCTAAGAGAAGGACAAATTATGATAGAACCAGGCATTATCTACCTTTACACCCATTTTGACTTGGATGAGATTGGATATTGTCCTGATACCTGAAAACCAAACTCTTTAGTAAAAATGTCCTGGGGTGAGGTTTTAATTTAACAATTCACAAGCTAAAAATAAACAAAAAATAAAATAAAAATCTAACATACTCTTTTCCTTGGAGACAACTTTCAATATTGTCAGGGGCCTCCAAGCCCTCCACTGATGATTCTGCATGTTCTGGGGAACATGTTGCTTTTAGACTCTCCATCATTTCTGGAGTTGTAGCTTTTGCTTCCTTGAAATGACTGCAACTATCTCCCGCATCTGAGGCAACAGCTGTTATTCTGTTTCCCGAGGACGAGCAATTGCTCCCACAGCAAACATTTTCCTGGAGCTCTAGTTCTTCACTTTCAGTTTGCATGATTCTTGGCTCCTTTTCTCCATCTAAGCAACCACTTTCCCGTGGTGTAATTACAGGTGACTTAGTGTCACCTTGGCAACAAAAATCATTGAATGAATCCTGAGGATTACATTCCATGTCAAAGTTTAAAGAAAAATTTGGCTTCCCAGACCTGGACCTATGGTCCGAGGGGAAAAGAGTCTCAGCAGGGTTAATTTGGCAGAATGCCAGTTTTTCTGAGAAATAACTGCCACAGGGGGAATGTTCAGCAGGAATGTCGCATTTCGAAGTCTCATAAGATAATTTGGCATCAACTTGTAGTTTAGGCACAGTATATACATTAAGCAGATCACCATTCCAGTGCTGGAACCCTGAGGGTTGACTCTCTTTGACACCTGAAGTTTGGCAAAAGGGCCCAAAACCTGAGTTCATATTGCCAGTGATATCTTCCTCCTTGAACAACCAACTCTTGTCTGGACCCTTTTTCTGGAAAGTAGTGGTTGGCGTTGGACTTGACATTCTCTCACAATTTCGTAACCCATTTATATTCTCCCATAGCTTGAGATTATCCTGCTTTATGCAGTGTGCTTCTTGGGTATATCTATTTCCCATACTACGCTTACTTATTGGGCTCCTCAGATCATAACGATGCATTCTCATTTTCTTACCCACTAAATTTGATGGTTGGGTTTCGATAGCCTCACCCCATACTGCATTGAGAAAGTGAGATTTGTTGAAAATTTTTGTATAATAACCAAATGTGAATTGTCGTTTATGCTTCTTCAAAGATGATAAAACAATACCTGCACTGGATGAGCATGACTCCTCACTATCAAGGTTTGAAAAAGGTAAACAAAACAAATAAGATCAGGTTAGATGATAAAGCAACGGGGATGACTAATATTCATTAACAAAAGAAAACGGGATTAATGAAATGTAACCTCAACAAGCTCAAACTCTCCTTTGTATCTTTGGTTGCAAAGCAGGACCACTCTTGTTGGTTTGTTACAGATCCAAAGACAGAATTTCTCCCCACCTTAGGGTACCTGGCATCATACAAAACACATGAGAATATGTAGTTACCCACAATAGTCTCTCAGAAGAAGTGTCATACCACATCCCATCAGGAGTTGCGAAATTACAATGATCTTCTGATATTTGGTGCTTGGGACATGGAGAAAATGAATCTGATTAGACAAAAAAGGGAAGAGAGAGTGAGAAATTGATCATCTGTAACTTTATGCAGGTTTATCATTTATTCATTTCCAGTTTTAGAAATATGTAGTAATAAAACTAATATAGAACACATTATTGGAAAAATAAAATTAAGATACTGATAATCAGAAAGTTAAATATATAATCATTGTTGTAAAAGAAAGAGTATAGGAAAAAAAATCAAAACTTCAAAATTTGCAGTCAGAAATCACCTAAGAAATTGAATCTGCTTGTTGCTTTTGCAAAAACCCTGCACATTTAGAGCACCTTCATCAAGAATTTGAAAATTTTACACCTTTAAGGGGATGGAAAACACAAGGTAGGTTTTCAAACAGAACACCTGTTCTTTGGTACATCGAGGCCTTCAAATGTAAAACCTTTCTTCACATGATTTCCAAAATTGAAATCGTCTGCAGAATTTAAATCCATTTGACTAGGCCAGTTCTTCGAAGACAAAAGGCATTTGCTCTCATCAAGAAAGTCATTGTTTGGTAAGCTATAATTCTCTGGCAATAAAAACTTAAGAAATTGAGAAAAATAACAGTTTGCAAATTAAAAACAAAGGCAGGCTTTAGCTTGCTGTGTTAAAGGATCATCCAAATTGACTATTAAAACAATATCTAAAGCTTCTTAATCTAATAGTGCACTTTCAAAGTTGTAACACATAAAATTGCGGATGTATAATAAATATGTAGAATCTTCAAAAGATTGACTGAAATAGGCCTTCAGATTTACCTGAGAAAGGGAAAATAGCTAAAGAAGAAACGAAATGTCACTTTTTTTTTTTTATTTTAATCAGTAGAAAATAAATGAAACTTACCATCCCAGATGTATTCATTTTCATCCTCTCTCTTGAAGATTTCATCATTGCCAAAAAGGTTCTTCAGATTATGTCCATTGTCATTAAATTCCAAAAATTCTCTGGGAGCTGATTCCTTTTGTTTGGGGTAACTGAAGGAATTCATCATGCCCCTTGAAGAGAAAGGTACCTCACTTTCATAAAAGGTAATTTCATTATCTTCACGCAAGCTGTCCTGCACCTTCATTATAACAAGTTAGACCAGATCACAATCTCCAGGTACCAAGAAGCGTAATATTGGGAAGTACAGCCATTCCAATAAGTTAAAGATATAAGACAACCAAAACAATAATGAAAACATCTGTTTCACATGGCATAGGGTTCATGATGCTCAATGCAGATCACGAGGATGACAATTATCTACTTAATTGGTTAACTTTGAAATTCTTAGTTGGATAAGCTTGTATATTTATTTGTAGTTATCTAGTTATTATCTTTAGAAACTATAAGGAAATTGTTATCGGACTCTATAAAAGGCGAATACTTGTTATTAGACAGACATGTTGATAATTGATTATTATTGAAATTGAAAGTATCTTTTGAGCTATTTCCAGAGGACCACAAGAAAGGTTCTGATTCTTTTGGAAGGTGCTACTAAATCGTATGGTTACACTTAGCTAAATATATGTGATTACCAATACAACGAAGCTCACATGACAAAAAAAATCACATATAGACAGGCCTGTAACTCAATATTCATGTCAAAACTGCAGAAGAGATGTTATAGATATGTGCTATACTATTTTTTAAAACTTTTTAACAGTTAACTGGGTGGAGAACATTTCCAGGGGAAGTGCACCACAGAGGCAGCAATAAGAAACTAAGAGTAGTTGTTGAATATAAATAGGCAAAGTTAGTCATATCAGGCTATCAGCAACCTTGTGAGGGTAAACAATGAAACCAAAAATGCTCTCACCACTTCAGGTGCAACGTGATCCAGCCTGCTATAGAAGTTTTCAAATGAGTGAGCTTGCCTTGCAACTTCTGGTGACGAGGAGCAACCATAGGGGAAGTATCTATACGAGGAAAAATGTAAAGCATTGTTCAGAATACATATACAACACAAGCAGACACACATTCCGTTTATTTATTTGTGGAAGCCATATTTTGAAAATTAGTACCCAAAAATATTCAAAACCCTAATGCATTTTCCTTTGTAAAGAATGGTCTATTCTGTTGTAAACCAAATTATGACAAATTTTTGGAAGGGTCACTATAGACAGGCTTTGAAGCATCAAATGGCTAGAAGTGTTAGCTAAGCTATCCAAGCAGAATTATCTCAAAGTGCCAAAGTAGTCTTGCCAATGGTAGCTTCACCCATGATACCTATTCCATTCTTAACTGAAATTTATATCAACTGTATTTTTTTTAATCATTTCTTAAACTAGTGCCGAAATGCCAATAGTTAGACTCTGAATGTCTAAAGATTACCTGGCAGGCTGTTGCGGTGAATGAACTGGTGTTTCTGTTTCAACTTTACCTAAACCTGATGGACAAGAGCAGGCTTTATTAACTTATACATTTGAAAAGAATCGAAAGCATCTACAGAGTATCCAGAGAAATCATACATGTAGAGCATTAAGCTCAAAGTCTCTACAAACTGCTAGTCTATGTACCAGTTTTGTAAGGGAACATTAAATTCTAGGACAATTAAGTGGATGTGGTGTTGTGCGAAGAGTACTAATATACAATATGAAGTATGTAGATTCTGAAAATTATAAGATTAAAGGCCACTTTTCATTTAAATTAATTAACTCATTCAGTAAATAAGATTCTCGAATCCTGGATTAAGAAGTTACATTTCTAATGCTAGCTTCTGGATATTTCTGGAGACAGTTTGGGTAAAACAACACTCTGGAACATACTTGATTGAAAATAATCAAAAGCAATACAATCTCTACCCAAAAAAATAGCATTCTTTGTTTTCATTTTGAAAATCGGTCTTGAGCACAATAAGGTATAACAAACCCGAGCTACATGGCTTTCCTATAAGGGATGCAAACATAAAACTAAGATAATTCTTTATCAGACAATACAAAATTGTACCTTGGACTGAAAATGCAACATGAGCTTCGTGAATTAAACTTCCTTCTAAATTGCCATTCGGACCATCATCACCAAGTAAATCAAAAACTGATAGCTCTAGAAAAAAAAAATGATACAAAAAGGGCTAAGAAATTATCTAGAGAAACTCAGTATATTATGACAAAATCAACCATTAAATGAGGTAAGAACCATGCAGAAAAGCGTTGCACTGAGCACATCACTAAAGCAAGAAGATATTTAAAAACAAATTTTAAAAAAAAATAAAAATAATTCAAGAACTCACAAACACAACCATTATCAGATAAATGATAGCTGAAACTCTGAAACTTGTTAAACTGATTTTTTGGTACTCACGGTGGTCATTGGTCATCTTCAAGTGATCCACTTTGTCACTTCTAGATAATCCTTTGTTATGACTACTAGGAGAAGTCATTGATACCCTGAGAGCACTGATTACATCAACTCTTTACATTCAGAACAAGGATGCAAATAGACAGAAAGAGACGATGATAAAGAAAAATGTTATATATTAATGAGTGCACAGATGACAAACATGTAAACCCAAAGACAACTTTACAATTACCAGCAATTTGTTAACACAAAATTACCAAATTTTACGATTTAATTATCGACCCAGATATGTTGTGTGAAGTATATTTAATTCATTTTAATAAGTAAAAGAGTTTCCAGGATACTTGCCTTTCTGCGGAGACAGTTTTCACTGGGTAGATTGATGAAGCTCCTGACTCATATAACATGATCATGCATACAAAATTCAACTGAGAAATTTTGGAAGAAAAACAAAGACAGACTTACTAAGCTATAAACGACTTGGAGTAAGTTTAAAAAGACTAACTTGAGTCCTTAAGTTCAATGTGATCTGCTGGAGAGACTTTATTGGTTTGCATAGTTGGTGGGCACGGTGTAGACTGATAGTTCAATGTCAAAACATTGCCTTCCAAATGCTCCCTTGCTTACATGAAACAGGAATTCAGGGAATAAGGATATTGAAGAATTATGTTTGATGAACACCATAAGAAACGTTAAACAATATAAATTCGTATCTAACGGTAAATAGTTAGAGCAGAGATAACAAATCTACCAGAAATTGCAAACAAAGTTTTGTGTCAATAAAAACTAAGAGCTCTAAAAATTTAAGCTATTCGAAAGAGGGCTTGCCAACATATATCATGTTTCAACATCCCCTCACATGGATAGACCACTTGCTTGCGGAGACATGAAACAAAATTGGTCAAGTTGCAGGAAGTTGCAGGCGGGCAGACTTGAACCCAATACATTCTATATCTAAATATCTGATACTATGTCAACTTACTAATTTCTCTGTAACTTAAGCTATTAGAACTACGACCCAACAATGTATATCATCCTTTAAAGTATATGCTTACAATTGTAACCTTTCCAAGTTTAAAGGATGTATATCACCCAAGTTGTTTAGATTTTATTGACCCACTGGAGTAGCTATACTGGTGACATGTTGTCTAAATTTCATTGGAAGTGTTACAAGATTGCCAATGGTACTGATTAAAAGAGGAGGCATTATACCAGGAAACAGAAACAATTGAAAGATAACACACCGAAAACCACTAAAATGGAAAGCCAAATTTGAACAGGAAAACTAGGAGTTATTGGCCAGAAAATAGTACCCCATTCATTTTCAAGTTTGAACGAAGGGTAACAGTTTATCATGTGGCATGCGCTTAAGTAAGATAACCCAAGAAAAATTTAAAAATATAAACATGCTAGGTATGTAGAAAACATATCTATCCCATAGATGACTAACCCCCTAAGCTTAGCTTCATTCTTACTAACAACAAACAAGAGAAATAAAGTAACCACAAGAACCCCTTCTAAGCATAGCTTCATTCTCACTAACAAGGAAAGTAAAATAACCATAAGAACCTCTTCTAAGCTTAAGTGTAAATAAGTAACTAAATAATATTCCAGCATTATAAGTTTATTGTCAACCACTTAAAGCAATTAAAAAAGGATAAATGAAAAAACAGGGCAAGTCTGGACGGCAGATAGGCTTACCACTGGGAAAGCTGGACCGATGTTCTTGGGTAATAGTTGACAAGCCTTGTAAACTGAGAATATCCAGCGATTGACTATTGTTCTGGCGCTGAGAGCTTGTGTTTGTTGTATCAGAATAGCTTTCTTGGCAGGCTGTCTGCTGATGCTGTTGTCGTTTTCTGTGCTCAAAATACTGCTTTTGCCTTTGAGATCAAAAAAACTTATCAGGAGCTTCCAACGTCAAATTTTTGTATAAACTGCTAAGTTGATTTCAAATGAAATATTTATTTACCTCTTCTGTGTTGATTTCCTTGACTGATGTTTTCCTCATCCCCAAGACAATTACAAGGTGTCATGCACAAACATGAAACGAAAGGATGTTCATGCATCAAAAGTGAAACTAAACACGTTCAACAATTTTCTTATTACAAGATGCACTAAGAAAATGCACTGTAACAGGCTCAACAATTTTGGAGCCAAAAATAAATAAATAAAAATGCAGTTGACATAGAAAAGCAAAGGGACACTACCGTTGTCACCTTCCGCCTTGACCCTCCCATCCACTGTAACATTTTGAGATATATACACTCTTCCAACAGCCTAAGTAAAAGAAAAAATATTTAACCACTATCCCTCCAGAGCAATAAAAGGCATACGAAAATTGAAAACAGTATTTTCAAATTCTGCAGCAGAAATGGTGTCTGAAGCGTGGACCTCCCGTGTATACAAGAAGTACAGCTTGTTGTCTAGTATAGCTTTTGCCTTTTATTTGTAACATCAAAGATGTTGTTGAAATCACTAACATGATCAACATCCTGAAGTTCCACTAGACCAGCACAAGTTCAAATATATTCATGATAAGATCTAGTGAAAACAACATAGACTGAGGACAATACGATTAAATTACTTAAAACTGTGCGTGCAGTGCATTGTTAGTCTAACCCATGGAATTTTATAGGCATTCACACTGAATGAAAAATTCCAGGTTCTAAATTGCCCTTTGAATCCAGGACTTGATAAATTTGATAGTCTCTTTGACATTTCACCGTACAACATGGGAGCACAGATAATATGAGGTGCACAAAACAATATAATCTAATCTAATTCAGGTAGTCCAACAAGCTGATTGAGAGAGAAAAAACAAAAACAAACAGGTATAATGAAAGAGTTGCTTCCATTTTCAAGTAACTACATGACTAATCAAATAAACAAAAAATCGATAGGATCAAGTAAAAGTAATAGTACATCAATGAAGGCCAATTAGTCGGATTGAATTTTCAGTTCAAATTTACGAAAAACAACTACACATTGTAGCAATTAAAATATGAAATGTCAACTAATATATGCTGAACATGAAGCTTAAGAATCTCTAGAGAGCTAGATTACCTAGAGAGAGATGAGTTGCGAGATGGATTGCTGTTGAACGTCCAGTGTCTAATAAATTTGTTTTCCAGTGGAGTTAAAAAAAAAAAGAGAGATATGCATGTGCAGTGTCGTCTCGCTGGAAATGCACCGGCTGGGCAGCGCGGGTACATCTTTTCTTTTTTAAACCAAGGGACCGACCGGCAAGTAAATTATAGTAAAAGGGGTTCATCTCATCCCTAGTTTAAAGAAGAATATTGGGCCCGCCCAACACATAACAAAAATGGACCTATGGGCTTTGTAAAGCCCATGCGAGTAGATAAGTTGAGACGGGAAACCCTAATTTCTCTTTTAATCAGCCACCCCACCCCCTTTCAGCTTATAAATATGTACTTCCTCCAATAAGAGTAATAAGTATTAGGTAGTTTTAGCCGAGGAAGATGTTATCTCCGCAGTCCTCCTTCCTTTCTTCCTTCCTTTCTGCACAAGTGACACTGCTGTCATTATTCGTACGTATTTGTTTCAATAGACTACTACTATTTATAATATGTTAGCGTTTATTTTTGTTAAATTTAAATCTTTAGCGTATTAAAAAAAAAAAAAAAAAAAAAACACTTTTAATTTTTTAGAAACAAATCTTTGATTGTGTGTTCTGTGTACAATAAGCCGATGCTCTGGAAAATTTATAGAATGAAGGAAGCATGGTAATGTGCACAGAAATTGAGCTTCTTTTGGGTCGTCATGTCTGCCCCCTCTGAGTCACTCCCTGATTTGGGGGCCTGGATTAAACCCACATTTGTATCAGTATAGTATTATCTATTAATTCTAATTATTATAATACCGTACTTGTTTCTCTTCATTTTATATTTGAGGCCATGTCATGCCGTTACAAATATATTATTATATTAATTTTTTTTATAAATTTATTGTTGTACTAAATATTTTTAATAATTTATTTTTTTATTAATTTAAGAAACTATTTATATAAAAAGTGTATAATATAGTAATAAATTTATAAATAAAATAAAGTACAATAATAAATTTATTAAAAATATATCATGCACTAATAAATTTATAAAAAAAAATTAATATAACAATTATGCATTTAATTAGAATATAATTAATGCATAAAACGAGACAAGTTTTAAATAATGAAACCAACATCTAACAAATGCTTGGATGGATGTACTCTCTCCGTTCACATAGAATTTAAAAAACGTGTTTGATATTATAATTTTAAATAATAAAATAATAAAATAACAATTAAAATGATATAGTATAATATCGATATAATAATTTAAAATAAGATAACAATGATTAAAATGGTAAATCATATTTGATAAAATAAGAATAATTTAGATAATTAATATTATTAAATTTTTTAAATTAAATATATTATAATAATATGAGATATTTAAAATATATATATATATATTATAATATAAATAAGATTAAAAAAATAATAATAAATAAGTCTTTTATGAAATAGGGAGTATTTTTGGCCCGAAGGCTCATAAAGTAATAAAGGGGATGATCTACTCCGTATGGAGTATTAATTATTGTTACCGCTATGAAAGAGGAGCAGCCAAAGATCAAGTCAAATCTGCTGTCTGCAGTAGCTAATAATAATTGAGTTTCAATAAGAACCGCCACAACATACCCCCTCCTTTCCGCGTAATATTATGTTCAATTTATAAAACGAAAAAAAAATTTAAATTAAATTATTTCAGTAGAGAATTGGGATGTTAGCAACTTATTTAACATTAAAAAAAAAATTAACAAAAAAAAAAAAAATTATATATTTGATAAATTATAATTTGGTAACCTGTACAGTATATAATAAATTCAGGAGGCATTATTATATAGGGAGATGAAGAACCCAGACAGCTACTGTATATGAAAGAAACGTCAGAGAGCTGAGGGCAAAAGCTGAGAAAATAAAAAAAAAGGCTCATAAAGTGCAGTTCTTGCACAAAAAGTCAAGTTCGTATCTCAACTAGTATACTTTTATTGTCCAAAAAATTGTACCAAATACTTGCTTTCACCTTATCTTTTTTTGCAATAAAGTTACAAGTGATGGGCCATTATATGAGCTCCAACAACCGTCAGCTTTGATTAACTTACAACAAAGAACAGCAGCATTACAAATAAAATTAGAGATCCCTACAAAATAAATAAAAATAAAATTAGAGATATTTTGATGAAACAATAATTTTTATTTATAATATTACTATAAAAAAAAAAAAAAAGAGAACTAAATATAAATGTTTAATTGTGTGGGCAACAATGGAGAACAAGCATAAAGTATAAGGTTTGGATAGGTGAGTTTTGTGAAAAATAAAGAAGAGAATGATGGAAAAAAGAAAAAAAATATATTCATACTTTTTTTATTTTTTTAAAATAAAAATATATTTTTAATTTGAAAATAAATGAAAGAAAAAAAAAATTAAATTTTAAAAAGGGAAGAATATCCTAAACGTGATGGTTGAACAAATGTGGGTGCACGAATTCGACAAGACGTTTCGATAAATTTACACATTGAAGAGTAACGATTCTCCTCCATTTACCTGACATAATAGTAAATTCCTACAGTCGTTGAACAGGTGAGGTAGGTCCCATCAACTTAATCAGTCGCTTGGTCCACCGTTTAAGCAGCTTTACTTACCAAACCTAACCTCAGCTGTTACGCGGAGGAAACTAGTGAATATAAGAGGTTGGAAATGTTGGATTTCATTTTAGAGTCTTGAACAAAACATACCACAAGCTTGTGATGGACAATACTTCATACTGGACTGGACTGGACTGAAAATTCTTGGGCTTGGTTCTAAAAAACAAGTGCATTATAAACATTTTGGTTCTTATAACTATATTATTACTCCCAGTGTATACTCTATATACCAAGTGTTTTGTATAGATACAAGTATAGAATAAATACTGCACTATTTAAATAAACATCACAAGCCCAAACCCAGAAAAAGTAACCGTTAAGATTCATTCTAGGAAATTCACAAGTTTACAACGCATTCAGATATACTTTAACAAATTCTTCTCGATCAAGCGCACTTTTACAAATCCAAAAAGACCCCCCATTATTTTATTTTATTTTTCCTTTTCAAAATGATCTTGGTTTGGCAACAATGGTAGAATGCTTCAAGATGTGCAAACTGAACTGTCCACCTTTCTCTTCTGTATCGAGCTTAGATTGTCCCGGAGGAGGCAACAGCTCAAAATTCTGCACTAAATGACCCAATGTGATTCCCAGAATGGGCAATGCCAGAATAATTCCAGGGCAGCTTCTCCTCCCGACCCCGAAAGGGAGATACCTGAAGTCATTTCCACTAGCCTCGACCTTGGCCTCTTCTTCCAAGAACCTCTCGGGCCTGAACTCTTCTGGGTTTTTCCAGTGAGCAGGATTGTTGGCGAGCCACCACGCGTTCACCAAGATTTTGCTCTCAGCAGGGATGTCAAAACCTCCCAGCTTTGCATCGTGAAGGTTCATGTGAGGGACCAAGAGGGGAATGGCCATTCTGAGACGAAGAGTCTCTTTAATGACGGCCTGAAGGTAGGGGAGCTTGTGGGTGTCTGGCTCAGTGACTTGAACTCCTGGTCCAAGAACTGTGTCAATCTCATGCCTCAGCTTCTTTTGAATTTCAGGGTGATTAACCAATTCTGCAATGCCCCATTCTATTGACCATAATGTTGTTTCAATTGCTGTTTCACAACAAAGATATCCATTAATTAGCAATATTCTAACGAAACTATATTTTTATAGGAAAGGTGTAATGTGCATGTCTTGGCCCAGATATAAAAACGAGGAAAATGTGGTATTTACAATACTAGTGAAAGGTGTTGGTTGCCATACGCTTTAAATGATTTTAAGAGTTCCACTACGCCACACCAATAAACCCAATAGTTTTTTGGAGTCTGGAGACGTGTCATGTGGGTAACCAAATATTAGTATTTGGTACTTGGTTGGATCCTTGGTTTGAGTAATCATATTCCTAACCTCACCTACAAAGGCCTTAAGTTGACTTGAAAGAGTGTCCACCATAGATCTATAAGAGATAAAGCGAATAGCTAGAATAACTTTTTATGTATAAAAAATTTGACTTTTGTTTGGACAACCAAATCAATTCGGTTTTGTCCCATGCTTTTCTTCTTACATGGCCACATAATACAATTTCAGACCCATGTCATGTATGACCTGGATCCCTGGATATTAGTGAGGAAGTTTTTTCCTAAAATAAAAGTTTATACACAGAAATGGGAGAAGATGATGATGAAAGGCTCAAATTTTCACCAACTAACATAAATTAGTTTCACTAAATAAAATGAAAAACTTAGTAGCTAGAACGAACAATCCTATCAAGAACCATTGAAGGCAATTGCCCAGTGAATTTTGTTAGTTTGCACCCCTGTCCCGGAAAAAAAAAATGACAAATACTAAAAATTCATGGATTGAAAAAATCAGCTCCTTTAAAATAGATGTAGAATTGACACTTGCATCCTTTAAAGATATAGTAAATTGCTGCCTACGCCACTCTTTTATTTTAAGACAAACAAAGATTCTGAGCCTCATTTATTTTGGGAAAATATATGATACTATATTCATCTCACTTTATTTATTATATTTTCTTTTTTAATTTGTCTTAAATGATTTGTTACTTTTTTTTTTTTTATTTTATACTTTTATGTCATATTTTTTTCACATTACACATATTTAATTAGTCAATTTTTTTATTAAAACAAAAAAAATGAAAAATGAAAAATATAAAATATAAAATTCATTTATTCGCACTAAATGTTTTCTTTCGTCCACTATATATAACAAATTTTTCTTATTAACTCTTACATTATTGAAGTAAGAAATGAATTTTAGAAAAGACTGTTTTTTAATACACGTGTATTATTTAATTATGATAACGACGGTGAAATTTTCAACCGCATACACATGCATACAACAATTGTTGAAAATTTCTACTATGGGGTTTACATTTATGATGGTTTCTAACCCCCACATCGTGACTTGATTCATCCGCAACCAATCTTCCAAGAAATGAGGCAATATTGATGGGACCCACTAAGCAACGGGTATTGATGTTTGAAATTGTAAAGTGACCAAAAAAAAAAAAAGAGAAATTCAAATCTTCTGTACGAGTATTATTTTAATTGAATTTACTATTTTATTATTAGGAATAAATAAAAAAGATAAATAACCGTTACCAGTAAAGTAAGACAGATAACAGAACTAAAACACAATATTTGAATTTATCGGAAAAGCAGAGCAGGATGTAAGAAGCAATGCAAACGTATAGGAGTATTATATATATATACATACCAGCTACATTGATGTTTTCCACAATGTAAAGAACATTGTCCTCGTTGATCTCTCCTTTTTGCTGAGCTTCTAATATATGGTCCATGGCACATTTCAAGCTATTGTTATCCATTCTCTTTGTGCTTTCAAGATTCCTGTAATTTCAACAAGATGGGAGATTACATACACATGAAATTATATATACGTAGGCTTATTTTTTTTATTTTTTTATGTTGGTCAAAAATAGAGATAGTAAAAAATATGGATCCACTTTTTAAAGTACTGTAATTAGTGCTTACTTTCTTTCGTCAACAAAATAATCCTTAAAAAGCTGCAATCTTTTCTCCTTAACCTCCTTACATATCTTCAAGTATCCTCTCAGGAAAGGCCTCAAAATGGGAATAAAATCACCATAGTTGTACTCAAAGCTCTGAGCCAACCTACTCCTCTCTCCATTCAAAGCCTTGAGCTTCAAGAACAAGGGATCCTCTTCACTCTCAAACCTCCTATCAAACATAATCCTGTACATATTATTATACATCATCAGCTGCAACCGCTTCCTCAACACAATCCCAACAGTCGAGGCCTCCTGGTTGGCCTTAACGTCAGCAACCACGGCCGCCGCCTCAGCCTCCCACCCGGACCCGTACTGCTGAACGACTTTGTTAGTGAAAAACGGCACAGTCATTATCCGCCGCATTTTGCGCCAGTGCTCGCCGTAAACAGTGAACACCATATCCTGGCCTTTGCCGGTGAAGATGTCGAAGACCACGTTACGGGTTCGGGACCCGAACTCGACGCCTTGGGTGTGGAGCACCTCTTTCGCGAGGTCGGGTGAGGAGACCACGACCAAGTTGCGCTGGCCCATGCGGAGGAGGAAGACTTCGCCCAGCTTCTTGGCGAAGTCGGTAAGGTTGCGGTGGTTCAAGTCATCGCCTACTTGGAGCCAGTTTCCAAATACCGGTACGGGTAATGGGCCGGGAGGGAGGTGGAAGCGTTTGCCACGTAGTTTGGAGATGGTTATGGCTAGGATGACGGCGAAGAAGAGTGCTACAAGGGCCTTCTGTAGGAGGAGAAGATCCATGTTCATTTTGGTGGGCGAAGTTGGGGTGGGTGTGGATTTGTACAAATTTTCAGGAGACGTTAGGTGAGAGTAGGTGACCACTCACAGAAAAGAGTTGGTGAAAGGCAACTTGTTGACGGCGTTATATTTGACTGTTTTGGGAGAGTGAAAAGGAAGTACGTGATTCAAGGTCTCTCACTATTTATCTTATTCCTGTTTGTCCCACCTTTTTTTTTTTTTTTTTTTAGAGATATCCCATATTCTTTTCGTTAATTATTAGTACGTAGTAGTTGCTATCTTATTTTAGGAGTAAGACATAAGTTAATTTACAAAATTTTGGAAAAGTAATGTGATTATTTGTTTTAATTAACAATCAAATTATTTTAAAAATTATTTTTCCATTTAAAACTATAAATAAATTTTGACCTTTTGAATCCAATTTACAAAATTTTAAAATTCAAAATATTTTTTTAAAATCTTATCTGTTTAATTTTCTTTAGTGTTGGTCCCAAAGATTATCAGAATAAAATCTCTATGTCAATATCAAATGGATTTCTTATTCAATTGGATATCTTCTTCAAATATTATTTTTATGTTGATACTTTAGTTTTTACATCTCAACACCCAAAATCTAAAGTTTTTTTTTTTGTTTGGGCAAATTTTATATTAAATTTATAATTTAAACAATTAAAAGTGTAATAATTTTGAAGTGTGACGCTGAAAAAATGAGAAATAGTTAAGGAGCAATAAATTCGTCATAAAGGAACAAAGGGTTACGTTACCTGTGTTAAAACTTAATTAGTCGTCTTGGAGTCCGACCAACCACATTTTCCTTATGCATACAAATTCAAATTACATATTTCATTATCTATATCATATTTTGACTCAATTTAATTTAATTTAATTATTTAATTATTTAATAATAATAATAATAATAATAATAATAATAATATTCGTTAAATTAAATTAAAACATAATATGAGATATAGAATAAAACAATTAATTTAATTTCTATGCATACCAACCACCGTATAGAGGACACACACGAAAAGTAGTGATGGTTGTTGTCCTCGTGAGATTAATAAAATCGTCTTAATTAAGTTATTTGTGTCTAATCAGTTGACTTTGTGTTAAATGTTATTATAGTCTCACGTTTAATTATTTATTTGGTTATTTATTCGATTATGTTATTCTGATTATTCTAATTTATATCTGATTTGATATTAACTCGATATTAATTTGATATTAGAGTGAATTATAACGAAAGACTTTGCATTGTATAAACAAACACTAAACTTAACAAGTAAAAATATTTTTGATGACCATAAAATACTTAATCTAACAATAAAATATACTGAATAATAATATTTTAAATAATATTATCCACACACAATATTAAAATGGTGAACTAGCACAACCAAAATTTGCTCCTTTATACCATTGAAACTTATTGGTTGAGAAAACGTAGCCAAATTGACAAGACTTTGACATTTTCAACTTAATAAACTGATTCAATAGTTGATTAGTAGCGGGATCCTAAGTTTATTTTTTTAGAATTTAAAGTTATAATATATAATTATACTATTTTGCATAACTCTAAATAATATAACTATATAACATACTCGCTTTGTCAAAAAAAAAAAAAAGAGTTACGGTATCATTTTCATCGTCTAAAAATGAATAACTGAATCTATCACTTTTAGTTTGTAATTACGTTATTATTTATATTTTATGTCATATTAAAATTCTATTTTTCTTTCTCTATCATTATAAAATACACTTGTAATAATAATTTTATCAAAAATATATATTATTTTTAAAAAAATTAAAATTTTTAATTTACTTATTTATTTATTTTTTTAAAACTAAGGGAATAATTTATAACAAATTTAGAACCTCAGATTCAAGACTCTTATCACATGATAAAAATCAAAGGCGTGTCTGATTACAAAATGCACCTGGGAAGTTATTATTATTATTTTTTTAAAGTTGAAGGACGGAACCTACAATTATTATCAAAACGGCACATTGATGCCGTCTTCAAAAAAAAAAACCCGAAAGTAATGATACCAAAATATAATAAAGAAACAGTCCAAAAAATAGAAAAGGACAGGGGAAGAGCCTAGTTCAGAGTCACATATGTCACCTACTACCACATACGGGCAAGTGGTGTATAGTGGCAAATTGTCGTGCCATATAATAGATTATTAATTTTAAAATTAAAAATACATATAAATTTAATATAATATATTTATAAATTTATAATAAATTTATTTTCATTTAATTAATATTAATATTGTATGTTATGTACATATATTATTTTATATAAAATTTTAAATTTTAATAAATTAATATTTTATAAATTTAATAAAATCAAACTAAAAAATATTTTTAATTTTAAAATTGGAGGAGATAATTACGAGAACATAAGTATGAGTAGCACACACCTAACCCCCAAACACAAGATAACCAAACAGGAGACATGAACGAAACCAACACCACTACCGCGTGGTGATCAGTGCTCACCCATTATACTTACGTCACTATTGTGTAAGAGTAAATATTATGTACAATAAGTGTGTATCACATTATTAAACTGATATAATATTATTCAATTTATATTATTTGATGAAAAAAAATGTATAATTTTTTGTTTGACGAGTCATAAGAAGAAAAATAATGATTAAAAAATATTAGAACACAATTTTCAGTCTTATTTTGTATTAAGAGTGTTATACTACATCAATTTGATAACGTGATACATGTATCTGGATCAAATATTTTTTCTGCTTGCGCGTATTAGTATACATTAATGCACTAACCCTATTCTTTCTTTGGATACATTAATAAACAAATCCTAACAGTTTGTCGCTCGTTTTTAAGATGTCCTCCGATGCTGCGAGCAAGAGACGAACCCCTGACCATTAGTAATCACTGAGCTCCTGCCTAATTGTACCCTTTTATAATCAATTAATATAATTAATTCAATATATTATTTAAATAGAGAAACACTAAGTCTATTTTTTCCGTTAAAGTGATTTTTTTGATTTATATACCAATGATCAATTCAACCACTCAAGTACTAAAATACCAACTTGATCTAAGTTGGTTATGGACTCAGTTTAAAATGTTTGGTTCAATACCCAAATTCATAAAATGATCAAGTAAACATTATTTGGGTGTCATATACATTTGTGACTACTAACCTTCTCAAAGATAACTAAATCAACAAAAAAAAAATGAGTTAAGTGCATCTTATACATCTGGATGCATATAATAGAATGGATACATCTGGATTATTTGTAACTTATTTTCTGCAGTGTAGGGTCGGAATCAGTTTCAGGATTGTTGGGGTGCTTCTTCTCCTGTAAATGGTTATTTAAACTCTTTTTGTCAGATAGATTTGCATATGTATCCAGATTATTATTATTATTATTATTTTTAAAAGACTATTAACTTGTTCAAATGTCGTTTGTTTTCTAAACTCAGTTGCTGTTGACAGTGATTTTCGTGAGGTGATTTCGAAAGACATGATTCAATAATTGTCTGAAATTGGTAAACTTTACTCGACTCTTGATTTTTTTTGCCTGAAGTATTTTTTAATTTTTAGTATTTCTGTTTTAATTATATCAGACTCCATATTTACACAAAATGTTCCAGGAGA
This sequence comes from Pittosporum tobira, assembly GCA_032359685.1. Taxonomy (NCBI): domain Eukaryota; kingdom Viridiplantae; phylum Streptophyta; class Magnoliopsida; order Apiales; family Pittosporaceae; genus Pittosporum; species Pittosporum tobira. The sequence goes on from JAUMHB010045318.1 coordinate 24,734, forward strand.
AGTTTTAAGCTTCGTAAATAGCCAAAAAAAAAATTGAGAGCTTAGACTCAGAAATATGAGTTCAAAAGTTTAACATTGTTAGGCAAACTTTGTCTGAAAGAGTCACAGTAAGTTTTTCAAATATACCTCCACCTGAAGCTTCTTTGGCTTCCTAGCAGAATTCCTGCATCTCCTACTTGAGCATCAGAACTCTCACGAAACAATAATAAGAATTAATCTTTTAAATCAATATGCATAGATAGTATCATTGGAGACATTTAAGAAAAGAATTAAACCCCAGTAAAATTTCTGTTAAATTAAGATATAAATTTTAAATTGTGATGAATTTATTTTCCAAATACCCAAAAACAAAATTCAAGCCTATTGTAATAAAAATTAGTGAACAAAAAAAAATTATCATTCAATTCTAATCCAATATAGGAATATAAGTACTACAAACAATTCAAAGAAATTGATTGAAACTAAAACAAATGCCGAGTAACATAATAAATATAACCACCCTCCAATTGCTCCAAGAACTGCATTTGAATTCTTTGCTTCAAAAAGCCGGTAGAGAAACACCAGTCAAATCCGATACACCACTAATAGGCATCTCCTTGAAGCGATATTCAAACATGGCACAATAGTAATTACTTACTAAATTTTAAATGCTAAACTAATTTAAAAACCCAAATAAAATAAAAGAAAGAATCGAATTTGAAACCTAAGAATTATTTCAAATGACCTAAATTTAGTCTAACCACAAAATTAACACCTTCGTAGCTACTTTCACTGTTCTAGGATAGAAACTTAGTAATTTTTTCCTCCTACCAACAAAAATTAGGTCAGTATCTATCTTTACAAGGCTATATAGAAATAGACTTCAGAATCGAATAAGTGAATCAAAAGGCCCTTACCTACATGGCCAGATGAATCTATTTGAGACCTTTAATTTGAACAGCAGATAGGAAGGAGTAAGAAGCAGCCAAGTAGTAGAGCACAGGAGAAATAGAGCGGCTTAGAAGGGAAGCGCTAAGAGGTTATCGGAGTTCCTTCTCCTGTTGCAACTGAACAAGCGGCAGGATTTCACTGGCGACCCATGCACTTGCAAATTGGTCGGGTCAATAAAATAGGAGTGTTAACATATGAAATTTACTACTAAATGGAGCCCAATATCTTAGAAGGCATACTCTTTCTAATATTAAAAGCCCAATTAGGTATTAAATTATTATGTAAGTATATAAGTCCATTCAACATACTACGTCCTTCAACCCAATAAAGTATTATAAAATATTAATTTATATAAAATTAAAATATATTCTCTTTATTCCAAAAAGAATGACGTTAAATATTATTTTTTTTTATCTCAAAATTAATAATGTAAGCATATAGTATGTCAATAAAAGTATGTGGTGTATGTTTAAAGAATAAAAATTTTATAGGGATACTGAAATTTTTTGTGGCTCAAAATATTTATCTCATAAAAAGTAAATTTTCGTAATTTGCAGACTTTAAATATTTTAGTTATTCTTTTTGAAACGGATGAAATACAATAATATTTTAAGAAAAATATTTTACAGATAAGTAGACTCTTACCAAAAACTTATGCCTGCTTGATAATTCATAACATATGCTGAAAAAACATAATAGTAAGTTTAATTTATTTAAAAATTTATAAGATTACGTACTTAATAACTTATTAAAAATATATACCAAAAGAGTGCATGAATTTATTTTCAAAAAATTTAATAATCATTTGCATTTAATCTGGGTAACGCCGGGTGTTGATGATAAAAATGAAAATTTGAATTTGTTTTACAAATTGAGGATGCTTTAGCAAGTGTTTTAGTCCTTTGATTATACAAATTCTTATTATCTAAACAAGTTGCGCCTGTAGCTCAGTGGATAGAGCGTCTGTTTCCTAAGCAGAAGGTCGTAGGTTCGACCCCTACCTGGCGCGAAAATCTTTAATTTGTTAGTTTTTAAAATTTTTCTTTATATTTAGTTTATTTTAATCATTATTTTTTCAAATTTTTCTCTAAATTTATTTTATTTTTAATCATTCGATATAGGACTCCCAAACAACTTACTTTTCTTTATATTTATTTAATTTTTAAACTTTTTTTGTTTAATTACTTTTCCTTATATTTATTTACTCATTTATTTACTTTTTTTTGTCAAGAGAAACACATATAGGACTCCCAAACAAATTGACAATATTACTTTCAGGAAAAAGAATAAAATTTGAAGACATTATTAGACAACTGGAAAACAAGAACATCCGAAGGTTAACAACAGAGAAACCACTCATTCAACAAAATCCATAACGCTGCCTGCATACAGTTATACATACAGTAGCAAACTTGTGTGTATATAATATAAACTACCCCATCTAGGATGCCATGACTGGAAGGTGCCTGTGTCCTACAAAAGCTTGGCGAAGCTGCTTGTACCCATCCCTATAATGCTCAATTGAGAAACACAGCTGCCTTATCGCTTCCCTCTTCTCTTCTGCTCCTTCCATAATCACTTCTTTTTGTCTCTCAACCTCTTTCTCCAGTTCGTCAACTCTCGTTCTCATCTCCTCTGTCAGTTTACGCACCCTTTCACTTTCACCAATCAACTCAACATGTTCTATATGTAGTTCGTGCAAATGCTTGCTCATTTGAACGATTTGATCATCCTTAGAATTCACCCCACCTGTCAGATTAGCAACCTTAATGTTCAGCTCATCTGTCTCCTTCAATAATGTGTTATATTTCAAAGTAAATAAATCCACACTTTTGTTCAGTTCTTCCACGCGATCATCTCTTGCGACAACGTCTCCCTTTAATTTCTCAATCTCATTCGTAAACAGAGCTTCCATTTCTGCTTTTCCAGCCTTGGCTCGTCTGAGCTCTTCTTCTACAGATTGGCAACGTAGATCCCACTCTTTCAGATTATCCTCTAGATAAGCTCGTTCCTTCACCAGTTTAGTCATTTCAGTCTGAAGCTGCACGTTTTCTTCAGATAAGCTCTTGTTTGCATTTGAAACTGTTTCTTTCAACGCCCTGATTTCTTGTTCGCGTTCCGCCAAATTAGCTTTGTATCTCGCAATTCTGTCCTGTAGCTTTGACACCTCTCGCTTCTCTTTATCAAGCTTCACTTTCCAACCAGAAGTATCTTTCTTAGCTGACCCAAGCTGATCGTTCAAGTGTTGCTTCAGACCTGCAACTTCTCTCTCCGAATCACTAAGTTTTACTTTTGAGACTCTCAGCTCTTCCTCAAGCATTCTCATTTTCTTTTCTGGGTCTGTAACCCCGGTTTCCGATCCTTCCTTCACTTCTTGAACCTCTGTCCCTTGTTTCTGTGTTTTATCAATCTCACCCTGCAAAGTCCTCAACATAGCAATCTGTTCGTGTGCAAGATGGATATTTTCTTTTGCAGTCCTGAGTTCTTCCTCATATCCAGCAACTCTAGCAAGAAGGGCACCATTTTCTTCTAGTTGAATCCGGAGCTTTTCTTTTACATCATGAAGATCAACGTCCGATTCAACAACCTTCCTACGTAATACTTGGTCATCACCGTTGGCTGATTGTCCTGAGTAATTGTTAACGGATGAATCATCTGATTCTGACTCAGAATCCAAAGTAGATGTTTCATCTCCTTTGTCGCACAAATCTGAGCTACTTCCACCAATGCCAAGGAAAACTTCAAAACCAGCAGCCCGAGGACCAGATTTACGACGACTTAGCCTTTGATCTGACGGAGGCAACATGGAGGGCTGTTCAGAACCAACATCGGAGATGCTCGAGCCTTGCGATTGGAGATCCAAGGGAATGTTCTTGCGTAATTCTCCTGTGACATGATCATAACGCTCTGCCAGCGAGCGATAAATTCGGTAGAATTCCTCAACATGAGCTATCAATTCTGGCCTCTTCTGATAATACATCTCAGCCTTTTTAGCAAACGAATCTCCATCCTCTTCAATCAGCTTCAACATCCGCTTAACGCTCTGGTCCATCTCTGTCATAAAAGTGACTCTTTCTATCACTTTGTTTTTAGACATTTTTGGATTACAAAAACACTGAAATGTAATTTGAAAGCATGTACCATCCAAAATTAATCGTGTAAAGATTTTTGGTATATTTACCCTTAGAAATGATAATTGCAGCTAACTATTATCATGCATATTTCAAAAGTGTAAACCGCTAAAGAAGTTGCCTAATATAAACCTCAATTCTAAAATTTTGGAAAAAAAAAATAAAAACACAAATCATTGCATTGCATCAAGTATGAACACATTCAAAGAGAGAATTTCCAAAGTCGTTTGGTTTCAGGGTTCTTCCTGCCACATTTACTTTAGTTTCGTCATACAATATGCAGTATAAGTGCTTACCCTCGAGATTTTCGGCAAGCCATCTAGAGTTTTTGGGGCTGACATGGCTATCCCACCACCAGGAATGTGACTTCTTCAATTGTGCCCTCCTCATGTCCCTATTTGGTTTAACCTGGAATAGGAGAGACTGTATTTGTCATGTCTGGCCGACAAAATTAGATAATTGACTAAAAAGTATACTCAGCAAACAAGTATGGGCAACAAGATAATTAACAAATCTCAGATCAAAGAGCATTCTCATAGAATTCAGAAGTCTAGAGTTGTTTGATATTAACGTAAATGTTTCTGGTTTTTATAAAAGAATTGGATATACCCCATATAAGTTAGTGGTGTTGATGGAGACAACAACGTAATCCACAAAATTGAAGACCGACAGCGGAAACTTTGACAACCCTTTGATTCACACAGATTACTGATGCAAACAAATGCAGTTCAGAGTCTCATCACAAACAATTACAATAGTAACACTATATACCAACCGGATGTCCAAGTATCAGTTATCTCTTGATCAAAGTAAAAAGTTTCTATAACCTTGGATTATTTATAAGCAACAAAAAGCAATTTCCGGTTTAATCATACATGATACAACTGGATTTCAAGTTATTTCTACCTCAATCCTGCAAACATTAGGTATTTGGAATTTATTTGAAACGAATTCTAAGACGTGCTGCTAAAATATTTATATTATATTTCCAATTATTTAAAAAATATATGGAAAATATAACTAAATGTAGATTAAAGTATAAAGTTATAATGTATTTATGTTTTAGTTACGTCATAGTATCTGTGTGCGAAAAAAAATTAAAATTAAAATTAAAACAAACAAACAAACAATTAGGCCTATCTTTCAGCATTGAAGGAGTTTATAAGCTTTTCCAGAACAGAGTGAGGATGTTTGCCTTCTTAAAAGCCATTGGAGAATAACAAATAAAGCTTAACTCGGCTCAACTATGCCTTTTATCCCAAACTAATTGGGGTAGGCGTAAAATGAATCCAAAAGGCAAAGATAAAAATAAAATCATTGAAAGCAAATTGCAAAGAATCACAAATATTATTTTGATAAGTAACTGCAAAGAATCATAAAAATAGCAATACTATATATTTCATCACATTGATGAAAGAAATACACAAACACACACACACACACTCACACTCTTCATTTCGAAGGACCCAATCAATATTTATCCAACAGATTCTTCCAATGTATCGTTTCTGGGTCCACTGGAATTCATAGGTATAGGAAGAAGCCCTATCAAATTGAGATTGAATAGGGAGAAAAAGACTTTTTTATCCTTCGTAGTTCGAATCTGATATAGTCTTTCGGTATTTCTCTTTCCTTTTCGAGACACAGGGGGTTATCAATGAAGCATTTGAATTGCTGCCCCACTCCCTCCAACAAACACACCCCCCTCCTCCCCCCCCCCCCCGGCCCCGCGGCGTTCTCGGAGTATAGAGAAGTCCCAAAACCGTCTGGTACAGAAGAAAAGGAAGGCTTTTTCCAGTAGCCAAGTATGGTGAGTTTAGAGCCTGCTAGCAAGCTACACACACACACACACTGTAAATTATTAGTTAGTTGGACAGATGTTTATCCAAGCAAGACACTGAAAGAACCCAAGTATGCCATAAAGGTTCAAGGATCATTCGTGACAAGATGTTTTTGGAAGTAAAATTGCTTACCGATGACGTCATTTTATTGAGTCGGTCAAGTCGAGAAGAAAGACCTGATCAAATAATGGAAGGACAAACAATGCATTGTCATCAGTAACTTAGCAATCAAAACTTTAAACTTAAACACAGATTATCAATGATAAATTATGACATGACTGTAGGGAGTCCCACTTTATATTTATGAGAGGAAGACCTTATAGAAATATCAATTCCATATATTATAGTCTTCGACTAGATGCATATCCCAGCCATTAGAACCCAGATTGTTTAACAATATAAAATCTTAAGTCTGACACACAAGTAGAGTACGATAGAAATTCAAAAGGGGAAAGCCAACAAATTGGAAGTGCTATAGCAAATGACACACAATTCAAACCTTCAGGGTGTCAATGTCCCGGCAGGTTTAGTTAAAAAAAAAAAAGTCTTGCACATGAGTAGAAATTCCAACATTAACCAACACAGTACACACATGTTAAATCATAGTTATAGCACCAGTTACAGCACAAATGAAACCAAATTATGGGGCAACAATGCTTTAAAAGCAACCTATCTAGCCGTGTGCAATTGAACAGCAAGGATATTGTTAAATAAGGATATCTAGTCCACTTTCTAAGTCGAGAATATTGGTTGCTTATGCAACTAGTAGTGGCCTTCGGTGAGCATCAATTTGGGACAACCCGAATATTACCAATATACTAGTTTATTTCTACATGTGCAAAACTTGCAAGGCTTGTCACAGTAGACATGGGGACTGAGCCACATGATTAATTAGTGTGGTTTTGCTTCCTTTTGCAAGCCACCTGCAGTCACTGTCCTTCAGTGTTTTGAACCACTGTCCCAAACGTGCTTCTATAGAGTTATAAGTTCATGACCCTCACCTACTTGAGGCACATCTGATAAGTGATATATACCTGAGGTTGAAGCATACGTTTTATTAAACAATTACCTAACTTGCTTGATTGAGCATTACATTGGACAATCAAGAATCCACATAAAAAAAATAAGGGAGTACGACTGGAAAATAAACCTTGGAATGGATAACATTAGACATACCTTTTTGCACATATATAAGTTATAACAGCAAGAGAAATGCACAGAAAAAGATCTTAAGTGATACAAATATGTCTAAAATGAAGAGCATTAGCAATATATGATGCTAGGGAAATGGCAAAACAATATAAAGATAGTAAAAAATAATAGAATCTAAATTCTTAATTCACCTTTAAAATTACGATAAAATTGCAGGCACAAATTTAAATGCCTTTGACAAGTTCCAAATAAAAAACACATGACAGCTATAATAAAAGATATAATTCTATAAACAATAGAAAGAGCTGAATGGGAAATATAGTTAGAAGCCTAACAATCTTTATGGAACTGGTCTTCTCTCACTTTGGAATCAAGTGAGCGATGCGGGTTTGGTTCCATTGTGGGAATTTTTAAGGCTTGGAGAGGAGAGGGATTGACAAGCAGAGACCAGAGCGATAGGATATGCTTAAACCTACTGTTTACTTGGAAATAAGACGCCCACAGGATCTATTGCAAGTTTGGATAGCAAGATAAGAGTAATATTCTTTAATTCTTTTAAAGATTCAAACTGTGACGACTACTTTTCTCATTAAGTAACTCCTACATGAGTGGTGGGCCTGCTGGTTCTGGATAAACGAACCAAGAATAGATAAAGTGACGTAGTAATGTACCCAAGAATAGCATGTCTTGCTATAAGTAAAAACAAACACGTAATAGCTTGGCACGACTAGGCATTCCATTTTTACAAAGTTGACTAAAATCACACTAATTGAACATAAAGGAAGGAAAAACACTGCAAGTGAGGTAAGACAATCATAAAAGGCATCCACCCATCTCGTAATAATAGTCAGTAGGAGCTTTGCAATTAGTTTTTGCATGATCAGATTAACCAAATATGCTACTCAAAGCATTACCAATAGACAAGAAAGTGGGATCACAATTCTTAAGTCATATATATTTTGTTATGTCTGAGATGAGAAATCCAAGTTTAAAATTCCAGCACAACCCATTCTCGAAACTGTGTTACTCATGCTAATAACACTATGATAAGCATAATCAACAACACAAAGTGTTCAACCAAAGGAGAACCAGTGTGGAAACACCAAGCCAAGGCCAAGGCCCAGACCCATTAAAGAATTGGATCAACAAGACTCATACTTTAAGGGGTAATATTATCCTATCCCATTAAACCAAAGGAGTGATGACTACTATGGCTATATATTTGTCTATATTGCAACACAAGAGCCAGCAACCCAAATTTGAAGAACCATGGAAGCCAATTTTTGACACGTGTAACTTGCATAGTGAAAAGAAGAGATCCTCACCTTTTGCAAAGTTGGAGGTATATGTCCCACAGATATAAAACTAAAGGGGTGATCCAACAACCTGTTGAAGCGATAAGCCCAGCTATGTAATCTATCTTTGTCCACTCAATTCACTGCATCACCTGACACCCAGCAACAAATTTTATCAGTAAATTTTCCATTTTCTTAATTTTATCCTGTGAAAAAGACCAAATTAATTCATCCACTCTTTTAGAAGATATAGAATTCCACAAATACAGGTTTTGATGGTATGCCCAGATAGGCATTTTTCCCTAAACTTAAATGGTATATGAACATCATAATGTATATCTTAAATTATATAGCGATTATTACAAAGCAACTCAGATAGAATAAAGAAGAAAGTAGTTGGCTTGGGTAAATCTTGGGATTAAGTAGTGATTCATCTATCCTATATTAACTATAATTAATTATGGGCAAGCGAGTAGAATAGAGCCCATCTAATCTAAATGAGATTTATCTACAAAGCATATGCATTGACCGACAGAAAACTAAAAGAAGTTAGAAAATTTACATGAAGAAGAATAGTCTGACCTTCTGTCAAGATTTTAGTGGGTGAAATCAGCCAAGAAATTGTAAGCATGAGGGAAGATGATGATGATGATGATAGCTGTGATTCTGAGAAGAGAGTTTGGAATTACAAGTAGGAAAAGGGTGAGGGGGCGGGGGGGGGGGGCGCGGGGGCGGGGAGTGGGAAAAGACGACCTTTTTGCTCCTACTAGTACACATTTTTATTTTAGGCCGAAGTACAACTTGCATATTAAATTTTAAAAATATATTTTTTATTTTTTACTGTTTCTTAAATAAATGCACACTCTCGATACTTTTCTTCTTAGCCAAAGACGGGCAAACTTCTGAAATTAAAGGACATCATGGTAAACTTACATGGTATACTACTACTACTACTACTAATAATCAATTAAAAATTTCACCAAACGCACCCTAAATCATCTTCCTCCTTCAAATGTCATTTTCTCTCTCTCGCTTCCACCCAAAGTTAATTCTCTTTTCTTTTATTTCTACTTCTTTCTCCACTAGCATGTACTGGACATCAATCTTCTTCTTATTGTTGTTAGTTGGCCTAATGAATTAACAACACATATGTGCTTCAGCCATGTCATTTCAAATCAAAGTAGGGGGAATGTACGTACAAAATTAACACACACATTAATTATTAGTTCGCTATCTGATTTTCTGCAGAACCTCATGGATAATATGCATTTAATGGGTCTTGCTCATAAGATTAAAAAATTAAATATATGTTCATATTGGTCTCACCGGATCTTATAATCAATTGTCAATCAGCTTGTCTTGTTATTCTTTGATATCCATTTAAATCTCATTATAGTTCTCGTTGCTTTAACTTCTTAGTGGCCTCAATAAATATTGAAATTAATTGTCAATCATAATTTTTTGACGGGATTGGTGGGATGAGATGAGTTGCTTCATAGAGATCGTCGGTCCGAGAGAATGGTATGATTTTAGTTTCAGGCTTTCATGGTGAGTAGCTAATTTAGGGTTTAGGATTTCATGGAAGCTAGTTTAATTTTATGAACGTATTATCATACTGTATGTTCTTAATATACCCTTATGATTTTTGACTTATCGTGCTCTCTGGTAAGAAAATGACCGAAAATTCATCGGAGTGTGCATTTAATTCATAAGTACAAACTTTGGGGGTTTTTCAAATTTTTAAATTTTGATATGCAAATCTTATTCCAAGTGAAACATTAAAGTGCAAATTGGACTTCAGTCTTTATTTTTATTGTTATTACATGAAAGCACTTCGTCAAGTCAAATTCTCACTTTTTTCTATTTGTTTTTTTTTTGTACTAGGTAATAACCACGCGCTTCTAGCGTGGTACTCGATATAATTATTTTAATTTTAAAAAAATATTTTTTAAAATAATGTTGTGAACCAGATATAAGCTTAAAACAAAAAAAAAACACAAAACACTACAAAGAAATAAATAAAAATACTAACATTTCTGGTGACTCAATATTTTTCTATCTTTAAAAATATTTTTTCTTAATTTACGAATTTTATGTATTTTAGTCAATATTTTAGGACACATAAAGTGGCATATTATCAAGAACATTTAGTTAAAACAAAAATAAATAAATAAAAGGGCCACAAAACTACAACAACAAAAAAAAAAACACAAAAGAAAAAGGAAGAGACGCAATGTTGTAAACCATATATAAATTTGATGTCAACAAAATTTTTGGGACGGAGGAAATGATAAATACTTTATCCGTCTCAAAAAGAATGAGTTTAAGTATCATTTTTCTGGTCCAAAAATAAATGACTTAAGTACATAAATCTATAAAAACATGTAGTGTATATTTAAAGAATTTCTTTTATAGGAATACTCATATTTTTGGTGACTTAACATTTTTCTATCTTTAAAAGTATTTTTTCTTAATTAACAGAATTTATGTGTTTTAGTCTATATTTTGAGACAGATACAGTAGTATAATAACAAAAAAAAAAAAAATAGTTTAAATAAAAAAAAACACAAAACTACAAAAAATAAATAAATAAAAATACTAACATTTTTGTTGACTCAACATTTTTTTCTCTTTAAAAGTAATTTTTCTTAATTTAAGAATTTTATATATTTTAGTCAATATTTTGGGATAGATAAAGTAATATAATAACAAGAACATTTAGTTAATAAAAAGGAACACAAAAAAAAAGACAAAAGAAGTGACGTGTGCATATCTCTTATTCTCTTTATTTGATACGGTGATAATGATAAGTACTCCATCCGTCACAAAAATAATAAGTTTATTAATCATTTTTTGTTCAAAAAATGAATGTGTTAAGTATATAAATCTATAAAATTATATAGTTTATGTTTAGTTTTTTTTTATAGGACCATTAACATTTTTTGTAACTCGACATTTTTTTCAATTTAAAAATAATTTTTCTTCATTTAAAAGTAATTTTTCTTAATTTAATGGACTTTAGTTAATATTTTAGGATAGATAAAGTAGTATAATAATAAGAACATTTAGTTTTTTTTTTTTTTAAAGACCACAAAACTGCAAAATAAATAAATAAATATACTAACATTTTTTGTTAGACTCCACATTTTTCTCTCTTTAAAAGTAAACTTTCTTAATTTACAAACTTTATATATTCTTATGAACTTTATGTGTTTTCGTCAATATTTTGGGACATAGAAAGTAGTATAATAACAAGAATATTTAGTTTTAAAGAAAAAAGGAACACAAAACTACAAAACTATAAAAAAAAAAAACTAACATTTTTGTTGACTCAATATTTTTCTCTCTTTAAAAGTAATTTCACTTAATTTACGAATTTTATGTATTTTTAGTCAATATTTTGGGACAACAAAAGTAGTATAATAACAAAAATATTTAATTTAAAAAAAATTAAAAGATAGAAAGCACAAGACGACAAGATAAGTTTGAGAGAAGAATAACCACAAACGGACTTTATGTGCTTTAGTCAATATTTTTATAATTCAATATTTTTTAAAAAAAATAATTTTTCATAATTTACGAATTTTATATATTTAATACGGACTTTATGTACTTTAATAAATATTTTGGAACAGAAAAATAGTATAATAACAAGAATATTTAAAAAAAAGAACAAAAAATTGCAAAATATAAATATTAACATTTTTGATGACTCAACATAAAAAAATATATATATATATATATATCCACAAACGGACAGAAGAGGGAAGCGTCCGTCTTCAATGTATCCCCTTGTTTGCTTTTATAGATTTACATCCATTTTTCTTGAGGGCAGGCCACGCCAGAGTGAGACAGTTGGAGAAATGTTTGACAAAGACGACAGGGGAGCAAAAATATACTCCCTCCTTGTCATTATATATATATATATATATATATATATATATGTATATGTAATATTCTTTTTATCTTAAAAATAAATAATATTTATTGTTTTATTAAATAAAATAAAAAAAACTAGTAGATATTTTTTTCAAGACCAATGGAGTATGTAAAGTTAGATTCTTCAGTTTTCACACATGTTAAAAAATTAAGTTGAGTTAATTACTTAACATGTTTATATATTAATATTAAAAAGCAAGTTTAAAATTATATAAATTTAAATTTAATTTTGATAATAGGATATAATTAGTAACTTTCAATGATAATCGTGTGAGATGTTTACGAATAATTTTATCATTTATTCTTATTTAACTTCGTAAAAGGAAGATATTGTTTATATTATTAGACATATAAACAAAATATTATTTATATTATAGGACGGAGGAAGTATGTTTCACATACCCATCTATATATACATATAAAGCACATTACTTTTTTTTGTTCAACATTTAGCTACTTCATATATATATAAAGCACAATTTTTTTTTGATTTAACATTTAACCACTTTTTGACCAATATATCCTTTGATTAAACTTTTATATGGGTAACTCAATAGAGATATATTTGTCATATTATATGTGATCATTATTAAATATGTACATTAATCAAGTCATCTACTTATTTATTAAGCTATGACTTTAATCTATCTCTCTCTCTCTCTCTCTCTCTCTCTCTCTCTCTCTCTATATATATATATAAAGCACAAACCAAATTTTTTTGTTCAACACTTAACCAATTTAAGGCAATTATATATCTTAACTCATACTTTCATTATCTAACTTAATAAGGCTATTTATGTCTTTTCATAATAAAATTAAAAACTGCACATTTATTGCTATTAATACATGTTAAATGAATTTATAACTCTAATTCACTTTTAATTAATTTATAATGTTAACTAAATTAGATTATAGGAATTTCAATAGTTTTCTCTAAATTAAAATAACACAAATTGGTCAAATCAGTGAAAATCCATATATACACACATACCAACACTTAAATTTATTTAATTAAATTGGATCTATAAAGTACAAACTGGTCAGACAAAGTCAATTTTGATTCTTTTGGTTTCATATTTTACTTAGACCATCATATCCTTACTAATGTGCCCTTGGACTCAGCTAACTCAATTGAGTTAACTCAGTCATTTTTTTTCTTTTTAAACAATTAATTATAGCAAATCCTGGCCACTTCAATAAGTTATGAGTAAGTTTATCACTCTACTAAACTTATATGATGAAATAAATTCTAAAATATTAAATATTATATGTAAGAACCCAATATTTTAACTTTATAAATATGATGTTTTGAGGTACTAAATAAAATTATTGGTGTTCGACAAAA
>JAUMHB010045319.1:0-17658 GCA_032359685.1 Pittosporum tobira
TTATGACTTGTGTATTTGTAAGTATGATTTTAATAATAAATTGGCAACCCAAGTCGGGGTGTGGATGCCCAGATTTGCGGGTGTCACATAGTACATTGTTTACTATACGAGCACTAATGAGATTTAGCACCTTTCACTTAATTAAAAAGAACTCTCCATAGGAAAGTACTACTTTGGCCCTTCCACGATATGTTCCGGGCGAGCACAACATATAGGCACTCCAGGACAACAATCAGGTGGGAATATTTTAGCACTAACCATGGAAACTAAAGCATCCATGAGTATGATTTAGCACTAATCATTAACTTTATTGAAAAATTTATCTTACTTTCCATTTGCACAAATTACTGACTTGACAATATATATTCTATGTGTTTCTTGTGTATGTGTAGATAGTTTTTTTGAGAGAGAAGTTGTAAGGGGATTAATGTGGATGAGTAACGCATGATCCATTTATTATCTGCTCTTTATTTTTAAGAAGTTAATTAATGAATTATCCATTTACATAACTGTCATTTATGGGGTGCAAATAGAGAGTGAGGCGTGGAGTTTTAGATTTAATTTCTTAGATCAGCTACTATGTATATACAAAGTAACTAATGTATTTTCTCATTCCTCGAAAATCAAGTAAATATACAAATGTAAGATATTTTAAAATGTTATTATCCACCCCAAATAAAATATAATCTGTGTCATTCGACATATTAGTAACTCTTTTTCAAATAGTGGACGCTAAAGCATTATATATAAGTAAGATGAGATGTAAAAGTAATATATGGGGTACAAATCTTTATGGTTTAGACATGCATTGTTTAATTTTCTTTTGATGGAAGATGTCATCAGTTTTAGAAAATCAATTGTAATTTTATTTCTGGGACCTACAATATATGTGAGAAATAGTTTTTTAACTTCTTAATTTGCAAGAAAATCACTTAAATCAGTAGTTAGTGTATGTGATTATTTGTATATTATCAGTATTATTATTTTGGCGAGATGTCATGTGGTATTTTTAATTCTTAGAAAAGATGGCCGATACTCAGGCTAGTTTGTAAGTTGTCTTATTTTACTTTATTATTAGTATTATGTGATTTGAGTGATTAGTTTTTAATTTATTTTTTTTTGTGTGTGTGCCCTTATTACGATCAAAATGTCGATCAAAACTATATTCTTTCTGTTAACAAAGTTTAGTTCTTAAGAGCAGCAGCTAGGTTGCAGGATTTTCAAATTGTCCAACACTTTTCTGAGTTGCCAAAATCTTTAATTTATAGTGGGAAATTGTTGTCGTTGGAATTCTTCCCGTTTAGGACGATCTTCATCATTTGCTACCACATGGTAAAAATCCAACGTCCATATTCAAATAGTTAAGTGTGAGAACCCGAAAATTTTAGTGGACAATTAATAATATGAAAATGTCGTTTATGATGTCTGATAGTATTATTTTCTGAGTCGCTATACTTCAGAAAATTTAATTGAAAGATAAATATAATAACCAGGGGCATTTTGGTTATTTTGACAAATATTATGCTTGAGAGCATTTTAGTCATTTTGACAAAAGATATGGCTAAAGACATTTTGATAATTTTTGGTAAAAGTTATGTCCAGGGGCATTTTGGTCATTTTGACCTGAAAGTTAAAAAGTGCTCAAAATTATAAAATGACCAAAAATATAGAATCAGCGCAGAAAAATAGTGAATTGAAAATGTGTCAGATGATTTTTGATTTGACATGACTCAGAGTTAACTTTTTGACCAGAGCGTCGTATAGAAAAACGGACAGTGTCGTTAGATTTTTGATTTGACATGGCTCAGAGTTAACTTTTTGACCAGAGCGTCGTATGGAAAAACGGACAGTGCCGTTGGAATCGCAACGTGCCAAAACGTAGGGATAGAGTATAATATGTATTTTTTAATTTTTGACTTTTTAAATTATTATTTAATTATTAAATTAATCGGCTTGCGAATCGAGATAAAATAGCAATTTTGATTTTGATTTTTTAGCCCAGTTGACCAGATGGGACACACTGACGCGCAAGCCCCAAACCTTTGTCTTTTTCCCTTTGGCCCCTTTCCTTTTCTTCTCTTTTTTCTTTTCCCCCAAACTTTCTGCAACTTCTGAATTTTGCCATTTCCATACACAGTCCCTTTCAAGCTTCGATTCAAGTTACTGAACGTTGTAAATTGTCTTTATAACGCGTACAACCTAACCCTAACTCATCCCATTAGCCAAATACTCTGCATTCAATCTTTGTTCCTGGCCGAGGTGAACAAGAATTCAAAATCAAATTTTGTTGTTGTTTAGACAAAATTGATTATTAGAATAGCATATAGGAGTTCCTTAGAATCGATTTAAGCCTTCAATCGATCAAGAAATTCAAGAACCGAGCCATTTAAGTATATAATATAATATAGTAATATAATATAATATTATAATATATACTATCCGCGCGCAGTTGATGGAGAGCTTAAAGTACATTCCTTGGAAAAGTGTATACGTGTTGTCCGGATTCTGTCCCGTCCCACTATAATCACGATGAAATGATTGCAATCCAATTAGGGTTTGGTTCAAACTTCAACCCTCACTTAGGCCTATATAATACTATATACTCCCTCTGTCCTAATTAATTTATAATAATTTAATTTTATGTATAATTTAAAAAATATATTTGATATTATAATTTTAAATAAAAGAATAGTAATTGATATTATTAATCAAATAAAAAAATAGTAAAGTAATATTTAAAGTGGTTGGGTATACTATTGATATAATAATTTAAATAATGATTGAAGTGGTGGGTTATATTTGATAAAGTAAAGATAATTTAGACAATTAATATTATTAAACTTTTTAAATTAGACATGTTACAAATAATATGAAATATTCAAAAAAATAAATATTATAATATAAATGAGACGGATGAAGTACTAACTATACCTACTGATGCTGCTGATCCGTCTCATCATGCCGTGTGTGCGCATTTGTATATCGATCAGATCCGATTCGATTAGATCAGACTCGAAAGTTTTGCACTGTGTAATCTCCGGTACTTCAAGTGTAAAGTTTTCCTAATTAACTACTAACTAGTAATTGAGATATTAACTAATTATTATTTCACAAATATGTTCGTGTATATATATATATATATATGGCCTACAAAAGGTAGATGATCGAGTTACAAGGGGTGACAATCTGACATACACCTTGTTTGGCAACGCTGAATATTGACGATTATAACTTATTTTTAAAAGTCAATTTTTTTAAAATTAATTTTAAAAAATAATTTAAAATTTTTTATATGTTAAGTATAATAATACTATTGATTTACTTTTAAAATTTAATCAATAAATATTTTTTTTAGCTCAAAAAAAATTATAATCAACAAATAAACTATAAGTTATTCTAAAATAAATTGTACCAAAAAAGCCAATAATGAATAATTATTTGATTATTCATTAATAGTTTCTATTAGTTTAATATAATTATCTGATTCCTAGGGTTCTTCTAGCCATATTAAACATATTTTTATGTATTTTAATTAATTCTCATCCAAAGTTAACTTCCAATCAGCTAACAATATTAACTCAAAGAGTAGATAACAAGAAAATAAATTAATATTAGTGTATGTATCAAAAGTTTAGGTTCTCATATTTAGCACGAAATATAATTTATTTCTGAAATTTTATGAGATTTGTTAACTTGTAGAAAATTAGCAAAGCAATTAATCGTTTTTGTTGAGATTGGCATATGCCAAGTGGCAGATTTTTCCATTTGAAGACATAATTCAGTAAATTAATATAAATCCTTGGTTACAAGTTCTATGTTGAAATTACTTTTTAATTTAATTTCTTAATATATATTATTCATTAATTTTTAAAGGTGTAAAATATATTACCTTCCTTGTTGTAAGTTTATTTTTGTTATATGCTTCCTTGTTAAACTGAAGGTAACTATGTAATTTTACTTGCATTCTTTCTCAAATACCCTGGCAAGGGTATTGAGTACAAATTAATTAGAGGGGTTATCATGTTTATGATATGGACATGTAGGGAGACATTATAGTTGACTCTTCTTTAAGAAATAGTTGCAGTGGACGACGAAAATGTGAGCAATGCTCTTGCAAAGTGTTCTTAATTCCACAAGGCGAGAAGGGAAGAACTGATAAAAAGCACTTGGAGAAATATCATTCCTAAAAATAAAAATAAAAATGTAAAAAGTCATCTCAACGGATGTTTGAAAATTATAAACAAAAAAAAATGTTTAATTTTGAGGTAAATGGAGATAATGAGTATTTAAATTGATTCAATAAAAATGCATACTTAACCTCACAAATGTAAAAAAATAACATAATTTAAATATTTCATTAGCATAATTGATTTATTGAAATGTGATTGCATCACTCACTTATTCAAGTTGTACATGGTTTATTATACGAGAGTCAATGAGATTAGTGCTCTTCACTTAAATTATAAAAAACTCTCTATAGGAGATAGCCCTTCTACGTTACGTTCGAGGCGAGCACAACATATTGGCACTCAATCTGGTGGGAATATTTTCGCACTAATCATGGAAACCAAAACAGCCATGAGTATCACCATCATTAACTTTACTGCAAAATTCATCTTACCTTCCATTTGTGCAAAGACACAAAATACAAAGAACAGTGATAACTTATGCACTTTATGATGTCTATATATATTCTATGTGTTTCTCGTGGCTGTTGTAAGGGAATTAATGTAGGAGAGCTAACGCATGATCCATTTATTATCTACTATTTATTTAAATAAGTTAATTAATGCATTATCCATTAAGTTTAATATTTTGTCTCACCAAAAAATAACTGTCATTTATGGGGTACAATAGAGACTGGGATGGAGAATTTTGGATTTAATTTCCTAGACCGACTAATAAAATATATACAAAGTAACTAATGTTTTTACTCATTCCTCGAAAAGTTACTTAAATACAAAAATGTTTGATATTTTAAAATGTCATTATCCACCCCGGAAGAGAAAAATAGACAAATTGAAGATGAATTGTTCCACGAAAAATGTGTTGACGAATAAAATGACAATCAGTCTCAATATGCTTAGTCCGCTCGTGAGCTAGTGACCAAAATGAGTTATTCTGAGTCCTGCCAGATGTCGAGAAATCTGTTTTTTTGTTAGCTAAACATGGCCTTCAAATTCGTTTTATACTAAATCCGCTATCATGTGCTTCCTTGGCGCAAGCACTAAGCAAGTAAACTACCTTTCAAAGCTAAAGCTTCCTCTACTCCTATTTGGGCTCTTATACATGCTGCTGCACCTTTCAATCAAAGCAAGCTCTTGGTGCCTGCTTTAGCTTGTCGGAGGCCGTAACGTAAATCGCTTTCTTGAGCTTGCATACCAAGTTAGGATTCCTAGGAGAAGAGAAGCCTGGAGTTGGAGGAGGCTGAATAGAAACTTATTCTTGCGGATCCCTCCTTCCCTTATGTTGTTGAAAGGCATTATTCACTCCCTACCCGCACGCTTTTTGTATTGCCGTCCGGCTGATACTCCCGCGCAGTAGGGCTAAACAACTGGCTGAGTCGGTATTCGTCTACGAGAGGCGCACTCGCCTATTTAATAGCGAGGCTTCCCCCTTCTAAATATTCTCGGGTAAGAAAGCAGAACCTCACCTCTTTCTGTTGCTGAACACAAACCTACTTTAGATTCATATATATATATATATATATATATATATATATTCGCCATTTTTTCTTTTTGTTAATTGCGACACAAATTATAAGAAAAGATATATCTTGTTTCACCATCCTAAGTTTATGTGTGGATTGTGGCTTGCACGACTAAAATATATTATTTTGGTCCAAACAACCCTATTTTGCTTTATACTTAGTACATAACATATTTGTTCTAAAATACAAGAAGATTAGTGATTTTTGAATATTGAATTTAAATAATTTTATATTTAAATTAATATAAATTTATTTGAATTTGGAAAAATTATTTTTTGTAATTAATAATATTTTTTAAATAGTTTAAAATTTTTAGAATTGTATTGGTTATAATAAAATAAATTAAAATAATTTTAAATTTAAAAATATTAAAAATTATTTTTTTTTAAATCAATAATGGTATTATATTTTGAAATGGAGAAAGTATGGGGATACGCTCAAAGTTTGCATCAAGGCTCTGAGCATTCTTTAAACTATGCTCATTCCAAAAGAAGAGTCTTTCTTTTTGTGTGTCGATCCTTTTTTACAAATAGATTAAAAAATAATTAATTTTTCTTAAAGAATCCTAAATTTTTAATAACATAAACTAAATTTTTTGAAATGTACCAATAAGTTTTTAGTTGAATAGTTAAGATTACATATGTGAGCTAAAATCATTTATCTTTCAATTAAAATAGTCCCCCTTTAGTAGGTGACCCCAAATGATTAATAAGGCATAAGTACAGGTACCCTTGGCAACCAACAACGACTATCTTTTCATGCTCATACTTCATAAATAAACATTGAGATAGTTGAGTGAGAATATTTTAGAACAAAAATGAAAAATTGGTGTAGTAATAACTATTGGAGATGCATTTTAATTCAAATTTTAAGAACATAAAGATAATTAAGATTATTTCAATCTCTAAAATAAAAAATGTTACAAAAATTATAAATTATTATATAAGAAAATATTGCAAAAATTATGGCATGTAGGGTGGGAGTATTTTAATCTCCTACTCTATCTGTTTCAAAATTTTTATAATACATTTTAATAGTTGTATAACACAAATTTTTAAATGTATAAAAAATAAAATAAAATATATTATTTTAATTTCATTTTCATAATATATTATATCTTTAGTTATAATTTAAATATTTTAAAATATATTATTTATTTATTTTAAAATTTATACCACATAAATTAATAAAATATATTGCGAAAATTAGAGGGAGTACTTCATAACCTCTAACCGCCAACTAAGTAGAGCTGTAGAGGGACATTTAAATATGGGATAGACGTCAGTGTCAAGCAACTACCGGTATATGTTTACTGGAGAAATAATTCGTGGGGTAAAATACACCGTAATCAAACATTAATTTTTGTGAATTTTTATTTTATATTTCTCAAATAATTTAATATATTTATTAATTTCATATCTTCTCCAGCTGGAATTCTAAAAATAAATACATGTCGAAATATGGTCCATCTTTTTCTTTTCGTCTAAATTATTAAAATATTTAATAACGGACAGGTCACATCTTTTGAATAATAAAATTCCTGATTATTGGAAATTGAAAAATTGGATGCAAAAAGTCTTCGGATCCGAATGTATTGATGTGATCATACTCCCCCATCTCGTTCCACGTATATTAAAGAATTCTTCATCACTAAATAATTTTTTAAAACATCCTTGTATTTGAATTATTAGGTCGTAAGATATTTTGATCGAAGAGATAAAATAAATATAATAAAATTAATTATTTAATTTATTTTTTATTTGAATTTTAAAATATAAAGATAATTAAATCATGTCATTTTTTTTGTTTTTTTAAAAATTAAAAAATTAAAAAAATTATTGTCGAAGGCAACCCCAAATACAGGCCGAGATCATCTACCTCCTGCATACTTGTATTTTCCCAAATCGATTGCCGAATATCTTGGCTAGTGTTAGGATTGAAGAAAATGGCTGACTTCTCAAAATTGATAGCCTGCCCCGAAGCTTGGCTATAATCTCTAATGATTTTCATCACAACATCTACTTCACCAGAATTTGCCTCTCCAAACAATATACTATCATCCGCAAAGAAGAAATGACTCATTATAGGCCCCGTGCTGGCAAAAGTAATCTCATTTAAACGATTCCCAAGCATCGCCTTATAAATTATTGAAGAAAATATTTCAGTGTATAAAACGAATAAATAAGACAATAATGGGTCACCTTGTCATAGTCCTCTAGTAGAATAGAATCCATTCATAGGAACACCATTAAGAAAAACATAGTACTTTACTGTGGTCACACATTTCATAATTAATTATACAAACTTCTCCCGAAATTCCATCATTCCAAGTACTCTTTCCAAGAAATCTCATTCTACCCGATCATATGTTTTGCTCATATTCAATTTCATTGTAAATAATTCCTTCTTACCTGTCTTCTTTCTCATAAAGAGAAGTGTCTCAAAGGCCATAATAGCATTATCCGTTTTGAGTCTTCCTGAAAGGAAAGCATTTTGATTATGGGATACAATGCCATCAGCTACAAGCTTCACCCAATTGGTAATACATTTCGAAACTATCTTATAGACCGTGTTGCATAAGCTAATGGGTCTATACTGTGAAATTGTTTCAGGTTCTTTCACTTTTGGGATAAAACATATGTAGGTAGAATTGATTGCCCTAATATCTCCTTCACCATTCAGGAATTCTAATATGCCATCAGTAACACTATCACCAATTTCAGACCAATATTTTTGGAAGAAAAACGGAAAAAAGTCGTCTGGGCCTGGAGCCTTTGAAGGACCCATATTACTAATTGCACACTGCACTTCCTCTTTCGTGAATGGTTTCAGTAAATCATCGGCTTCACATGGGGACATTTGACTACTCCAATTTTCAAAACAATCTCCAAATTCACGGTTAGCCTCTGATTTGTATATGTTGGTGAAGTAATTATTAGTGACTCTTTCCATAGCCTTCGTATCCTCTACCCACATACCTTTATCATCACGTAGCCCTTGACTCTAGTTATTTCTTCTTCTTTTGGATGCAATTGCATGGAAATACTTGGTGTTTTTATCCCCACACTGCGGCCACTGATTTCTCGATCTTTGGGCCCAATAAATTTCATTCTCTTTCTGCAATTTATCTATTTTCTTTCTCAGATTCGCTTCCACCATTCTGGAGTTGACGTCCATGGGAGCCTCTTGTAGTCGCCTTAGCTTATTTTTTTAGGAACCGAAAGTTACACCCTCCATAGTACGCCCTAGACCAAGCTTTAAGATGGACAGTAGAAGATTCAATATTCATCTTTAATTGGTCGAGCCCATTATATTCAGCTATATATGTTCCTAACCCAGTCCAAAGCTTTTTAATAATCTTCTCATATCCTGGTTGCTCGTTCCATATCATCTCGTAACGAAACCGCTTGGACCATCTCCTCTTCTGTTGTAACTTCCTTTACTTAGCACCATCCCAGTCCAGTAGAATGGGACAATGATCCGACTTTGTTGAGAATAAATGTATCACTTGGGCTTGTTGAAATAGCGCGGCCCAAGAAAAGAAAAATAAAATTATGAAAAATAAAATGAGACGGAGCAAGTAGTATTTAACACTATTTGTGGTTGTTAGCTTCTTTGACACTGATCTTTAATGAGTCAAACTGCTTAGCAATGGTTATGCTTTTTAAGTAAGTTTCTAATCGATCGTTTCGGCTGAGATTGGCTTACTTAATTTTAAAAAGTTACAAGTTTTAATAGGAATTTAATTTTTCTTTTTTCTAGTTTTTTAATGTGTGTTGTTCATCAAATTTTAAGGTGGTGAAATATACTAGCTTTCCTGTAGTAAATTTATTTTTGTTATATTTTTCCTTATTAATCCGAGGGTAACTATTTAATTTTACTATCATGTTCTATCAAATACATTCACAAGGGTGCTGAGTATCACTTAAAAAAACTAGAAAGTTATAATATTAGTATGGCTATGGACATATAGGGTGCTGAGCATCACTTAAATCGTATCAACAGATGCTTAAAGACTATTATAAGCAACAAAATTGTTTAATTTAAATTTTGTATATATTAACTTTGAATGGAGATAATGAGTATTCGAACTGATTTGATATTAATGCATATTTGACCTCTATGCCATAAGATCAAACACACAAATGAGAGAAAACAAAAATAAATAATTAGATATGGCGTTAGCATAAAAGCAAGAGAATATGCTTAAATAATTAGATATAGCGTTTATTCAAGTAGGGCAATGATTACTATATGAGCACCGCTGATATCCGTACTCTTCACTTAATTAGAAAAAAAAATAAATTATTGGGGTATCATTTTGGCCCTTTTATGACACATTCAAGGCAACCACAATATTTATGTTGCATTTGATTTTTATTTTTTAAAAAAAAATAAATGTAATAAAATTTGATATTTAAAATAATTAAACTAATATTATAATTTAAATTAAAAATGAATAACTGCACGACAATAATCTAGTGGGAGTTTAGCAACAAGTGTGGAAACCAAAACATCAACGAGTATTATCATCACTAACTTCATTGCAAAATTCACCGTACTTATAAATTCAATATATTATTTTTTTCTTTTTTACATGTCGCATAATTGTGTTCGAAATTAATACTTTCCATTACGCTAGTATATATTATAATAAATACTCCTTGATAAAACTACATCTTAATGTGCAGTTAACAAGAGAAAACTGCAAGCATGTTAACGAAGTGGGTGTCATCAACCAAGAACCAGAACCTTTGGGCTTGCTTCGGGCCCATATTTATATTTTGATGCTGTTACTCTTTCTTCAAACATCATTTTGCCCCTGCCAAAGACTTCAAAACATTGCAGAAGTCATATTTGTACCCATCGGCGTGAAAATGTTGACTTGGAATAATCTTGGTGTACAAATAAAAAGCCACACAAGCAATAGTGGGCCCAACCCAAAAGACCCAGTGACCATTCCAAAGGTGCCCACCTCTGACAAGGGCTGGGCCCAAACACCTTGCTGGATTCATCCCGGCACCGGCATAGCCCTTCTTCGTTGTCACCGTCGTGGATATAAACACAAGGAGCCCAAGCACAACCCCGACTATCAAGAAGACCAAAACATGGCCCAACTCCTTCCTTTGCCGATAATCATAGGCCATCCAAATGGAAGCGAAAAGAAAAATAAAGCTACATATAATCTCGAGCCATAAGGCTTGTTCGGTCTCGAGGCCTACAATTATGGGTCCATTTGGGCCCGGTGCAATAACTGTGAGAGTGCATCCACCAAGTGAAAAAGTATTTTGAATGGTTTTGCTTACCACTGCTTTAAGTGCTAGTGCACCTAGTACAGCACCAACACACTGCGCCAAAATGTAGATGGCGGCGCGTGACAAGGAGATGAGGCCCACCAGGGCGGCGGAGAAGGAGATGATCGGGTTGAGATGGCCCCCAGAAATTGGATGGACGGCGAGAAGTAAGATTGTAACAATAACGGCGACAAGGATTGATAGTAATACGTTCGGTGTTGTTGTTTGAGTTTCAATAGAAGAGATAACTATGGTGTCAAGTGCAAATACAATAATTGCTGTTCCAAGAAGCTCTCCTATAGATGCTCGCCAGACCTAATACAAGAATTGATTTATGTTGTCGTCAAGTTTTTGTAGTAAATTTTATTATGTTCAATGATACAACTGTTTAAATTAATTTATCTAATGATGAAATGAGTACATGTTATTATAAAGTTTTACGGTGGGTTTCATAACTTACCTAAACTTAAATGGAATGTAAAATAGTCCTACGTACCTCCTCTCCAAAATTAGATTTAATTTAATTTTTTTTTGTATTTTTCAAAATTATTCTATTTTAATGTTATAAAACACCAAATAATCTTAATTGTTTATGTTATTATAAATATGAATAATATTTTATACCATCTCTAAAAAAAATATATTTTAAAAAAACTTTTTTTCTACATAAAAATTATAATCCAATATCTATTTTTAAACCCGTTATTTTTTAACATTCTTTAAAATATCCCTATAATTTTAGAACCAAAAAAGTACTCACGTTCAAGGAAGAAAGATCATCTAGTCCCAGCCTATCTCCCAAAGTGAAGGATGTCTGCTTCTTGCCACCATTAGCTCTCCACTGCTCTGACCTGCAAAACATGAGAAAACCAAGAAGTTGACAGCATTGCCCTCAAATAATGAACCTTTTTATCTCCAAATAGAGAGGGCAAAAATGTGTGTGTGTATGTATATATGTGTGTGTGTATATATGTGTGTGTATGTGTGTGCGATATAAGAAACTTGCATTGGTTTAGAAGAGAGAGGTTGGATTCTAGTTCCACTAGAGAAGCTTTCTTCATCCTCAAAAACAAGACCACCATTTGCAGCCATTCTGAGTTATAAGAAAGAAAGAGAGCTAGCAGCTAAATTTCCTCTTATAGCTTAAGTTGCTGGTGTCCTCGCTAATTTGAGTGTACTATTTATAGTAAGAAAAATTTTGACAAAAAAATATTTATTTATTTATCTATTAATTATTGGGAAAGTTGAAGTTGTCAAGATTTTATAGGTGCATCCAGGATAAGGGTTCATTAATGGCTTGTGTATCCTCAAACAGACCCACACATGCCCTCTCGCAATTTTTACAATAATATGAATTTTTAAATAAGTAAATAAATAAATATTAAAATATTATATCTTTATAATATATAAATTATAATTAAAAATATAATATATAAATATATTTAAAAATATCAATATATATCATAAAATTTATATTATACAATCATCAAATTACGTTACAAAAACTGGTCGTAATAAGACTGAAAGTGTGGATGGTTAGTGAGACATTAACGACGGCTGACATATGTTGTTGCTTCTTTTATTCAGCTGCTTATCTTCAATTCATTTATTACTTACTTTTATGTACTTAAATTTCTTAGCTGATGAGCGCCTGCAGTTTAGCCTATTGTATGTATGGAGTTGTCTGTGTTCTTTATAAATTCATTAGGGCACAAAGTAATATCATTATTTTTTGAATATTTTTAACTTTAAATTAATATACGTTTATTTTAATTTTGAAAAAATAATTTTTGTAATTAATAATATTTTTTAAATAATTTAAAATTTTCAATTGTACTAACTATAATAAACAATTTGATATAATTTTAAATTTAAAAATATGAAAAATTAAAATTTTAAAATCAATAGTGCAGTTATATTTTAAAATGGAGAGGGTATCAGGCTCCACACAAAGTTTGCATCAAGACTTTGAGCATTTCTAAACTAGTTTCATCCAAAATGAGAGCCTTTTCTTTTGTGTGTCGATCCCATTCTAAAAATAGAGTGAAAACTGATTAATTTTTCTTAATGAATAGTGATTAAACCTAAATTTTTAATTAATAATATCAACTGAGCTTTTCTAAAGGCACTAATAAAATTTTAGTCTAATGGTTAAGATTAAGCCATGAGATTCTTTATTCTTTAGAGCTCTTAGGTTATAATTGTTAAAAAAGTGTCTGCATCTCACATCGTGGACTTGAGAAAATATTGAAAATCTTATGAGGTTTACAATCATTATCATGAGTAATTCCAAAATTCATGATGTTTTGATTGGATTTATGGTGAGTCAGTAGTTTGGTACTCATAGGTGACTCTCAAGGAAGATTTTTGATAGACCTCGAAGCTAACAAATGGTATTAGAGCTCATAGTGAAATCTTGGGCTACACAAGAGCTCGTAGAAGAAAGGTGAAATATCAAAAAAGTTGTGGTTGTTGTGCCTTCATCCAGATAGTGTTTGAAAAGAGGAAGATCTCTTAGCAATACCGCTTTATGGGCTGGAGTAAAAACGTTATCTAATATGTAATGCATGAAATAGAGATTGTTGAAAAAGTACGCACATCTCACGGTGTATTTGAAAAAATATTGAGTACTTTAAAATATGTACACTTATTATCATGAGTAATTATAAAATATATAATGTTTTGGGTGAACGTGTGGTAAATTAATAATATGATACTCATGAACAGTCTTAAATGAAGATATCCGAGACCTCGAAACTAACAGTAATCTCCCCAATGCAAATCAATTTTGAGCATTTATTTCATAATAATCTAGAAAGGTCAAACTAGTTAGATCAAATCGCACTTTGTGAGCTAAATTCATTTCTATTTTAATTTAAAATGGTGCCTTTTTAGTAGGTAACCCGCAATAATTAGGCATAAGTTTTTGGCAGCCAACAACTATCTTTGCATGCTCATAAATAGACAGGTTATTATTATTGGCGAAGCTCTTTGGATCACCTAAAAGATATGCAGGTGAGTGAGTATAAATCGCAAACCAATTAGCATGGACTTCTTAATTAGTAGGGTATGTTTGGATGTCGCAATACCAATAAATCGATATTTCTAACCTTGAACTTATTGAGTCCAGATGGTGTTTAATTTCTTTATGTTACAAAATCAAGAACGGAGACAATATTTGTTGACTCACATTCTTGAACTTAATAATCTCTCCATTTCAAAGTTAAAAATAACTTAAAAAATAATAATTTTTTAAAATAGATATTCCATTACAAATTAAGAATATTATGTTATTTTATAATGCTAAAATAAAAATTTATATCTAGTCTATATCTTATTATCCTGGACTTTTATGTTGATTCTATTTTGATGATTAATCTTTCAATTGTTTTAATTAGATGATTGAACTCTTCATTTGTTTGAATTACTCTCAATTGGCATCTCCAAGCACAAAAACAAACCAATGAAGTCCTAGCCTAATAGTTAAAACTAAGGTCTTGAGACCTTTCACTTCTAATAAATGCTAGAGGTCTAAGATTCGATTTGATTATTTGCCCATTTTATGTGATCGTTTTATCCATTATAGTAGAATCATATTATCCTTATTAAGAGATCTCTTGTTCATTATTATAAGATTTAATTAATTGATTCATGTGGTTGAACTCTAATCTTTATTTGCTTGATACTCTTATATATGTTTGGTGTAACAATTGTACCACCCCTAAAAAATGTCATTTTGGTTTTAGTTATTTTGATTACGGATTTGCTTTTTCACTGAAAATGAAAAAAAAAATTATACTTAAAATGAAAATTAAGACCGAAATGATATAATTTTTGTGCTTTGAGTTGTCAATTGAAAAAAAAAATCAAATAAATTAAGAATTCAATTATTTAATTAAAATAATTATAAAATCGATCACCAAAGTAAGATCAATTCAAGAGTTCAATATTGTAATATATAATTAACCCTAATTTATAATAGAGGTAATAAATGTTACTGTAACATATTCTACTAAACAACAAACTATACTAATGATTGACCCTCACAGTTCATTCGGCGACTATAACGCAATAATACGGAGTATGAGTATTCTGCATAGTCTTTTTCAAAAGAAGAAGGGAGTTCAAAATATGGGTATAGACGAGTTACATGGAGTTAGGAATTAACTTGTTCAGATTTTATTTGTATGATTTATCAAGTTTAAAATAAAATTTGTTTAAGATTTATTTAATTATCGAGACGAACGCGAATACAAATTAAGTTTAATTGATTTACAATTTTTGAGCGAGTTATACTGATTGCAATTTAGTGTAAATGTATACTAATTAAATTATAGTATACAAGACTATCAATTTAACACAGATTGATGTCAATTATATACCACTATTCTAACTTTTATTTTATCTAGAAAATTGATAAATGTTTGATTTTTTATTAAGCTAAACTAACAAATAACTAATCTAATAATGAGATCTAGACTAAATAAGAGATTAATCAATATTAAAAAAGTATGCTAAGATTTCAACTTCACATATACAATCATAATTTAGGTCTTATTGACTTATTATGCAATTTATATTAATTAATCTAGAATTCCTTTGATTATATACTAGCATATCCCCATCTCAAGTATATCTACTCTAATTATTAATCCAACATGTCCCTATGTGAATTTAAATAACTAAGAGAGTATTAAGTTTTATAGAATTCTCAAATTCATTAACTGTAATTTAGGTAATTTACTACCGCAACTACATGAACCACCTTAAACTATTCTTAGCAAGATTTTATTCATGTGTATAATCCAATAGAGCTATTTATTATATCGTTACCGCCAAGTCTTTAAACATATTAACATAGATCATTTAAATACTGGCCAATTAATTAGAAGAATTAAGAATATGAATCATAACTCATAAAACAAGAAAAACTAATATAAACAAATGATAAAGTCTAAATAAATTTTTTATTAATAATAGATATGATCTGTAAGAACCCAAATTTTTGTGGGCAATTAATAATATAAAATTTCCTCTTATGATGTCCAGTAGAATTATTTTCTGCTTCGCTACGTTTCAAGAAATTTATTAAAATAATAATATAATGACCATGAGCATTTTGGTCATTTTGATAAAAGTTATGCTCAAGGGTATTTTGGTCATTTTGACAAGTGTTATGCTTGAGGGCATTTTAGTCATTTTGACAAAAGATATGACCAAGGGTATTTTGGTCATTTTTGATAAAAGTTGTGCCCAGGGGCATTTTGGTTATTTTGACCTGGAAGTTAAAAAGTGTTCAAAATCATAAACCGATCAAAAATCTAGAATCAGCACAAAAAAATAGTGACTCGAAATAGCGCCGGAGTTATGATTATGATTGTCTTTGGCCGGAGGCAAAGACGTGAGATATTGGTAATGTTTACATGTGTGGTAAAGTCACGTATGCTGGCATGTCCAATAATGATATCTTGATGATGATTCAAAGACTGGAGAATTTAGACATTCATAACTATTTTATTTTGTACTTACCTTTGTTTTGCAGTTACATTTGACAGTATTTTATATGTCTATATTCTCATTCACACTCAATTTGCTGACTTATAAGGTTTAGGATAATTTTCTTTGTTTCAATTATCCTTAGTCATGTTATTTCTTACTAATCTATCTGAGCTCACTCATTTGTTTCATATTCCTTTCAGATGTAGATAATTGATAGCGGGGTTATTAGGGGGAATGAACTAGAGGTCCAGATAATATAGTTGCTTAGATGTTTCTGCTGTATACTATCTGTTAGAAGAATAATAATTTGTGAATAGTGTCATGTATAATATTTATAACCTGATATGATGTACTTTATTATAATTTTGTGTGTTTGTAAGTTGTGATGTTATCAATAAATTGACAACTCAAGTCGGGATGTGAATACCTAAATTTTGGAGTGTCACATTTATGGTTAAAATTACGGGCGTAATTTTGCCCATAAATCTTTTTACCTCTCTTATTTTTGATGCTTTTCGATTCTTAAAAATTCTTGTCCTCTTGGGATTAGTCCTAGACTTGATTTTCATAAAAAAAAAAAAAAAATTAACACTTTCTAGGCCTGAATCACTACAAAATAAGCCCAAGTCCAATCTTCCATGTGACACCCTTAAATTTGGGTATCCATGTCTCGACTTGAGTTGTCAATTTATTAATAATATCATAACTTATATAAATACACATAGGACTTTATTGTCCTACACAAAATTTATACGGTACATAATTTCACACTTGAAGTATTATACAGTAAACTTATTCAAATTATTATTCTTCTATGAAATAATACGCAACGGAACATCTATACAACTTCACTAACAAGACCTCTAGCTCATTCTCTCCAATATCCCCGTTATCACTTATCTGCACTTGAAAGGAATATGAGACAAATGAGTGAGTTCAAATAGTCAGTGAGAAATACCATGACTAAGGATAACTAAATAAAAAAATTATCCTTAGTCTAAAAGTCAACACAAAGAGTGTTAATAAGAATATAGACATATGAAATACTGCATGTAACTGCATGAGAAAAGTAAGTATAAAAATAAAGCATTTATGAATGTATAAATTCTCCAATCTTTAAACTGTCATCAGTGTATCATTATTATTAGTCATGTC
>JAUMHB010045341.1:0-17652 GCA_032359685.1 Pittosporum tobira
ATAAATAAATAATTTATTAATATATATACATAATATCAACTGTTTTAACTTAGAACTAATTAAATATTAAAAAAATTACATAAAATATTACGATAAATTTTAATAATATATTAATAAATAATTATGTCTAACTCGAATAACAGTAAACATTCGAGCTAATATGTTACTAAACCCCAAGACCTTGTAATGTAAAAACGAAAGTTGTTTAGACCCAAAAAGAGAAAGCTATATAATATGTTCCTCAAAAGCCCCAACAACCTATCTTATTTCTCGGCGGTCGTGTTTCGCCTTATAAGCCTCAAATCGGCCCAACTCCGACTAACCACTACTCCAACAATGGGCAAGGACCCCAAGACCGGTCCACCTACTTCAAAGACGAAGGATATCTCAAATTCGTCATACATAAACGCTCAACAATTCTTCCATCGCCAGTCCATCGGCGATGACTTCATCAAGTAAAACTTTGTCTTATAATAATAGACGTCTTAGGTTACAAATCGTTTTTTTATATTATTTATTAAAATATATTTTATTATATTATGCTTACATTATTTTGTTTTCTTTATAAAGATAAGTATAAATTGTTTTTTAACAAAAAACAAAAAGAAAGATAATTTGAAAGTTTTGTAATTTATTTTTTTTAAAACTTTAAAATAACATAATACTACTTCCACCCTGAAAAGAATGTCACAAGTCTAAATTTTTTTTGCTGAAAAGAATATCACAACATATATATAAATAAAATTATGTGGTTCATATTTATAAAATAATTTATTGTGTAGTATATTCAAATTTTAACTTGTCTATATTTTTTCTTATTTATCAAGTGAGACTTTCTTAATTTATGTATTTTTGATAGTATACTTTTCAGGACAGAGATAATGACTTAGAAAATTAAGGTTTCATACCATTTGCACAAAATAGACTCTTGTTGCTGCTTTATATATAGATTTATGATCTAGTTCATCCAAGCAAAATATTATATATATTATCAAACTAATGTTGAGTTTTCATGCATACTTTTAAGAAGAAAAAAGTTAATCACTTTTTTAGAATTTAATCTCTCTAATTGATTATCTAATATTATGCATTCAACGGTTATATTTTAATTACTATTTAATTATGACAATAATTATAATAATAATTGTGAGATAAAGTTGAGACAAAAGATGAGAAAGAGAATCAGAGATATTTGAATTCATAACAAAGCAGAAACATGTCTAAGAGATGGTGCCCTCATCCAAACTTGCTTATTTTCCTACTACCTCAACAGCAACACTTACAGTTCCTTCTTAGCACAATTTATTTATCTGTTTATAGTTTATTTTTAAAAATAAATTATTTTAAAAATATTTGCGTTAGTTGATTTAAAAAAAAATTATAGATTGAGTACAATGACATTTTCTATTTATTTAAAAAAGTTGGTCAATTAGGTGTTTCTTTTTACAACTTATAATTTCTTTAAGTTAACAAATAAATTCAAAATTGTTTTGAAATAAATTGGGACAACCAGGGAGATTATATAGCAACAGTTATTCACCATCAACCGCAAATAGGGTAAGAGCTGCTATTTACTCAACAACGGCTGGTCTTAGAGCAGCAGTTGATTTGAGTTGCTACTCTCAGTGCGGTACAAAAGACAACACATGTTTCAAACAGTAAGCACAGGAGTTGTTAGTCATCCAACAATAGTTACTGGTTATTCACACAATTGTATATACCACCGAACATAAAATTAAGAACCACATTTCATAAAATATGGTGAAAGCACAATTTAATAAGTACTAACAATTTTAATGAACTTTGGTAGAATCTTTTGGTTGCTAAAAGACTAAATGACTCAGAATTTGATCAAAAGTTTACTGGTTTTACTTAAAGTCTGGTTAAGCAAGATGCAACCAATCAATAAATATATCGAGGACAACACTCGTAAACTTCAGTATTAAGTACTTAGCCACATAAAAGTAATAAGATCCATGATCCCTATTCGACACAAATCTAAAAGCAATAACATCCAACAACAGTAGTTAACCAAAAAAAAAAGAAACAATATGATTCAAAAGCCTCCTATAAAAATGAGTGAAAAGCTAGTAAGTATCTAATTACTACGAACATTACCAACATCACTCAATGACTAATAAATAATAACCTGAGCACAGACAAATCCATAAAGTGCAAATATGGGTAAGTTATCTGTAAAAATTCCCATCTCGTCCAAATGCCTAGCAATGATCTGAGCCCACGCAAGCTCCTTCTAAATAATCAGCCTATTGGTAGCAAACAAACGTAATATAATGGATTAAAATCCATATTCAAGTAAAAACAAATGTATAAACTATAAACGATAATAACATTTTTCAAGGGATGTAAAGATCCATGTCCTGTTACTCCCCAATCATCATCTTTAAAGGTTTATGGTTTCTAATAGAATATCTCTAGAGATATAGTTATAACAGAATAAAGCACAAAGATCGAAGCCTGGTTATGAAAGAACATCAACATTTCATCTCATTTAACAAAAGGAGTGTCATTTTTCAATTTTTTTTCAAAAAAAAAAATTGTTCCATTTTCACAATGGTAAATATAAAATGAGAAAATGTCCTCAAGTTTAGTATCACAATTTCAATCATGCCATTACCACTATCTAAGAACAGTTAGATTTGCGGATAAATATAGGATAAAAATGTATTCTTAGACTTCATAAAATTTTCAAATGAGATTATTATTCTACAACCGGTAGAGTAATAATCTTATTTACAACCAAGCCAAATCATAATCTATGTTATTTCTTAGGAGAGCAATGATTAGACAAAGATTATATACACACCAAAGGTGAAGACTGGTGCAGTAGGGATAAATGATTAAATGACATTATTTCATCCATATCAAATGGTACATAATCTCTTGCAATAGAAGATTGGTAATTTGCAATAACATTTTTTGATTCGTCAATATGGACTTAAGTTGTAAAACAGGTGCCTACATAGTAAACAAACATGGCTCCAAATTACTTGACTGAGATAAATGATATGAAGGATATAGCTGAAGCACACTCACCCAGAAAAATACCTGGTCGTTATATTCCTTGTTTGAAGTACTTGTGCACAAAAAAAAAAGTGCAAGCTGAATTATAAGGAAGAAAAATTGTTCTCACCATCCAAATTGTAATCTTCACATATGCACTTTTTGGACCAAAAGAAATATGAGTGAAAAAGCACATGATAGGTAGCTCCAAAATTGCAGAAATACATGATATGTTACTCGTGTTCATCTCAGATTGAGATTCCTTTTTGAAACTACGTATCTGTCTTCTTCTTTTCAGAAATTAGCAAGGGAAACATAACTATATATAGATTTAACTTTAGCAGAGGCAAGTCTACCAGACAAAAGTTAGTTATTTCAACTATTTCTTCCATTATAACATTTTGATTTTCTTTTATCATTTTATCAAATGGGTAATCTGCAATCTACAATTTGGAGATAATTATAATTGATTTTTATAACAGATCATCCAACTATTGAAACATTAACTATATGTAGATTTAACTTTAGCGTTTACCAAACAAAAGTTGGTTATTTCTTTCATTATAGCATTTTGATTTTCTTTTATCATTTTATCAAATGGGTAATCTGCAATCTACAATTTGGGATAATTGATTTTATAACAAATCATCCAACTATTTAACAATTCATAAAAGAACAAAAAGAGCATCTCCAAACTAAAAGTGGACATTCATGGTAATAGATTCAGAGAAATACATGGGAATCAGTCAATATTGATCAGTTTTCTTCAATTAGTTTACTACCAAAATATTAGAGTCACTCTTAAAATAACCTGTGAGAAACACAAAATCCAACACATACATAGACACATGGGAAGGAATAGAGAGAAAGAGATAATACTTTATTTTATTTAACAGCGAGTCTCGAATCTGACAAAACTATTATTCAATTGAAAAATTAGACACCTTCTTGTTGCTC
Organism: Pittosporum tobira; assembly: GCA_032359685.1. Classification (NCBI taxonomy): domain Eukaryota; kingdom Viridiplantae; phylum Streptophyta; class Magnoliopsida; order Apiales; family Pittosporaceae; genus Pittosporum; species Pittosporum tobira. The sequence goes on from JAUMHB010045341.1 coordinate 3,982, forward strand.
TTCTGGGTAGTCGCTGCTATCTTAGGAATAGATAGTTGAGGAAAACAACTTATAGGGTTGAGAATCGAACAGTTGTTCCACTTTTATTGTGATGAAAAAACGGAATAACGTCAGTTTTTTTTTTGGCTTGGAAGACTTGTACCAGCAGAGTTGAGGAGAAAGAACTTCCAGGTTTGAGAATTGAACGGTCCTTGACCGTCCACTTTTATTGTGATTTATTAATGAGGAAGAAGAAGAAGAATAACTCAGTCAATTTTTTTTTTCTACTCAACTCGCTTAGCTTAGCTGGTTAACTCAACCGAAACAAAATAGTGACTTTTTTTGCTTCTTTATATAGATATTGATGTATTATGTATACACATAATTTATTCTCTAGGGTAATTTTAACAAAATGATCAAGTAATTTTACGACCTATATAAAATAAAGTCAATCATTTGGCTATGCTATCTTGTACTCCCTGCATCCTAACAAATAAAATATAAAAATTATGTAAATTAAGAAAATTATTTTTTTTTAAAAATATAATTTTTTGTATAATATTATTCGTACAAGTGTAATATATATATAATAAAATATATATATATATAAAAGTGGAAGTCACTAGATATTAACAAAATATTCACGCAATTAATTGAATAAAAATATTTTAAATGATATATTTTTTAACACTCACACCCTTTTTTATTAATGTAATATAAAAAAATAAATAAATAATTATAAACTAAAAAAATAATAAGCTAAATTATTCATTTTGATAAAAAAGTTACCTAAAACTCATTTTTTTTTTTTTTTTTTTTAGTATAGAAGAAGTATATTAGTATCTGACACTCCGTTTTGTTTAAATTTTAGGGTTGCTTTGCCGGATGGGACAGTGAAGGAAGGCAAGAGATGGCAATCGACCCCCTTCGCTATTGCGAAGGAAATATCGAAGAGTCTGTCGTCCAAGGTGAATGGAGTGCTTTGGGACATGTTTAGACCTCTTGAAGATGACTGAGAGCTCAAACTATTCATAATCGACACAGAAGAGGGCCGCGATACTCTTTGGCACTCTAGCGCTCACATTTGAGGGCAGGTATTGGTTAAAACATTGAAGTGTTTTGTTGCTTATTATCCTATTTTGGCTCAATTTGTAAATTTGTTGGGAAATTGTGATTGTTCTTATAGTCTCCTGAGATGACTTATGGATGCAAATTGTGCATCAGGCCATGTCCTACAAAAGGGGAGGTCCATTATGTCATGAAAAGATTTCATTGGTTTTGAAGGGTAATTTATTTTGCAAAATGTTGTATTATTGTATTTGGTTTTAATATGTGATCAGTCTGATTAGCCTGTAGTTGTTGTTACCTAATGCCTACTATGAATGTATCCAATTATAGTTCACACTTCACATCTGTAACTTTATCGAGTAAAACTCAAAGAAGAAGTGGAACTCAATGAGTACCACATTTTATAGAGACAATTTACAGCAAGCTCACTAGTTTCCAAAAGTAAAGACCAATGAGTCATTGACTCATGTGTTAAATTTAAATTTGGACAACTGGTAGTTTGGTACATTCCAAATTTTAAGCCAAAGACCAACACCGGTTCAGAAATTGCGGATAGTTTAGACTTTAGACCCAATCATTGGCCTCTATAATGTCTATAAAATGTGATATCACTATTTTGCTCTAAATATCACATGGACTGAAGTCAACGAATATATCAGATGTTATAAAATGCTTCCTATTAATGGCTAGATGCTTTTGTAGGATTCCTATTATGATGTATTTTATGGTGAACTGGGCTTAAATGAAGATCACTTTGAGCAGATTGCATCAGGGACGAAGAAAGCTGTTGCATTATTCTTTAGTTTGCTTTTTAAGTTTCCCTGATGCTATGTTGGAACTTATACATGGCTTCGTCCTTATTAGTCTATATGTTGATTTGAATTGGGTAAAGTATTATTAACTTGTTTTATCATAACTATTTGGAAGCTTTTTGAAGAACAACAAATAATACAGTAATTGTTTTACTCATTGGGAGATTGATATAAAGATACATCAATAAACGACATCCATATTTCTTTCTGATAAAAGAAGCATACCTTGTAATGATTTTCAATAGCACCAGAGTTAACAAGTATATAATGGGCCACTAAAATGTTGAAGCATCCTATAAGCTGTTTATAATCTCATGCACTACTTATTTGCTTGCTATCCTTTCTATTTCAGGAAAAGCATCCTTTTGAGCGAATTGAAGTTTCAAGGAAACAGGCTCTTGATATGTTTTCTGAAAATAAATTCAAGGTTAGTTTGACATCATCCATCTGAGGTATCCAATATATGATAACATGCGTTCAATTTTTTGATATTGTACATCTCGTGATCATTTACTTGTTTTTTATCCAGGTTGAAATCATCAATGATCTGCCCGAGGAGAAAACTATCACCGTCTACAGATGTGGGCCGTTGGTTGATTTATGTCGTGGACCACATATACCAAATACATCTTTTGTGAAAGCATTTGCATACTTAAAGGTGAGACCTTATTACATGTGAGACTGGAAATGAGATAGAGATTTGTTTGTTACTTATTATGCATTGATTTCGGGCTTCATCAGCCTACTGGAGGGGTAATAAAGACCGACAGAGCTTACAAAGAGTTTATGGGATTTCTTATCCACACCAACAACGTTTAATGGTAATTCTTTGCCACCATTTTTCCCTTAAAAACTTTTAATTCTGTTTAGTTGTCTATTCCTCCCTCCTTTCTCAAGTCCGTCCTTCAGTCAACATGCTTGATGACTATTATATCATGTTGATAGTATTTCTTGCAGGAATACATTGTCCTGTTAGAATAAGCAAAGAAATATGATTAGCAAGAACTGGCTAAGAATCAAGAACTATTCTTTTTTCACCCAATTTAGTAGGAGGATTACTAATTATTACTTCTCATTTTATTGCATGTACAAAAGTTCTAATGATATATTTACTTGTGTTTTGTATGAATTCTAAGCCCAAGAAGTTGTTTCTTCCTTCCACACGGTGGTATATGTACAACAAGTTGATGGAATTTATACTATCTCAGTATTGGAGTAGAGCCTACTGAGAAGTTAGTAGTAGTTCATATCAAAGTATTTTTTAAAATTTTTTTTTTTTTTTCTTTTCGCAGAAATGTTATTGCTTTTGAGTTTATAATGTTAATAATGCCTGCTACCTGGTTATTGCCAGGCTATAACTCCTAACATGTATAATATGGAACTTTGGGAAATCTCCGGTCATGTGCAAATTACAAAGAGAACATGTTTTCACTTGAGGTGATATATTTGGTCTAACTTGGTTTTATTTTTTGTCAAGCTATACATAAATTAATCACCGTGTCTGATTCTGCGTATAATTTTGACTTGGTTTGCTGACTTTTGGTGCAGATTGAGAAACAAGAGTTTGGGCTAAAGCCGATGAATTGCCCTGGACACGAATTGCCCTGGACACTGTTTGATTTTCGATCACAGAAAACGTTCATACAGCGGTGAGTTGTTTTGTAGCACACACATAATTTACTGTTTGTATCCTTTAAACAACTTAATCAGCTAAGTTGTTATTACCTCTACAAGATTTAATTAGACATTTACTGATTATTATTTTTTGGCAGCACTGCAGAGCTTCCACTACATGTAGCCGATTTTGGAGTTCTTCACCGAAATGAGGACAGTGATGTGCTCACTGAGTTGACTCATGCGAGGAGATTTCAACAGGTATCCTTTAAGCTAGGTTTGTTATGTGGGTACCAGTTATGTTCGTCTGGTCCTCACATTGTATATAGCAAATTTACCGTTCGGTTTGGGAACTAGCGAGTCTTATTGGCCACACTTTCCTTCTGTCTTTATTAGAGGATGATGCCCATATTTTCTGCAGGGAGAGTCCCAGTTGATTAGAAATATATTTTATCAGTAGCTAATTATCATCTTCTTTTCTTGATCCTGTTAAGTTTGACCATTATTCTTGATGATTTTGTCCAGAAAAAAGTTGAAGTCAAAAGTTTCCTAGAACTCATTAACTACACTTATGGTATATTTGGCTTCACCTATGACCTGAAGCTATCAATGGTATGGATCTGGTCCTTGTTTGTGTGATTCAGTTCCTATCTCTCTTTAGTTTATGTTTGACGAGTTTAAGGCAAATGTCTTCCAGGATGATTTATCTAACATTGTTGTATTACAGAGGCCAGAAAAGTATCTTGGAGACCTAGAAACATGGGAAAAAGCAGAAGCTGCTCTCACTGAAGCACTGAATGAGTTTGGGAAAGATTGGAAGGTTAAGCACTTATTTCTTGTCATTTTGTGTAGAATGATGTTTCCCCTACCGCTACGGTTGTACATTGCTCTAATGTCTGCATATAAGACTAACAATTATATATGGATGTTGCCATTTTGGTCATACTATTAGCTCTAGTTGATTTCCCCTCAAAGTTAATACGGAGTAATAGATTGGCGCTTTCTAAGTTGGCTCTGCAATCATCTGTTTCTTGTTTCGCTTGCGTTACAAACCAACCATATGTTTTCTTTTTTCTGATAAGTCAAAGGGCATCAGGTTGTTGAGTTTATTTTTATGCATCTATCATCTTGGAGTGCATTAATTGCTGTTTTGATGGTGATCTGGCGCATTTTTAAATTTTAATTACATGTTTGCATGTAACATAGAAGTGTAAAACAATTGCCATGGACAGAAGATATTAATTTCTATTTTCCTCCCCGTCTAGGCTATTTCTTGAGTGATTATTGTTCTGTCAATTTGTCTCTTTTGTTGTTTTCGTGCACACAACTCAATTTGAATAGTAATATTGAATCACATAAACATGATGGGCATTTTATGGACCTAAGATTCATATCATTGTTTCTGACACCATGCAAAGAAAGTTCAGTGTGCCACCTTACAGATGGTTTTTTAACCCTTTTCTTTTGGATCTAACTTCTCCCATCTTTCATTTTCTAATTCATTCCCGTTCTGTTTTTAATGCATCATAAATGGATGTTTACTGATTAATTTATTATTACAGCTGGACTTCCAGCTTCCTTCTCGTTTTGACTTGTCTTATTCAGTGGAAGATGAAAGGAAGAGGGAGAGACCTGTTATGATACACAGGGCCATTCTGGGGTCTGTTGAATGTATATTTGCTATACTTCAGGAGCACTATAAGGGGAAATGGCCTCTCTGGATTAGTCCACGCCAAGCAATTGTTTGTCCTGTCTCCGTCAAATCACTGCCATATGCTAAGCAGGTTAGCTGCCTTTTATACCTGTAAATTTAACTGATGTCCGAATAGATTATCTAATGCAAAAGACCCTTTAAGCTACCGATATTATCCCTAATGATAAATAAAAATAAATAAAAAACCACTACCTCCAAGAAAGACTGAACCTGAGCTCTGCAAGAGAGATTTTCTTTCCCTCTTGCTAAATTCTCTCTGCAGGAATTAGGATGGGAAAAATGGAAACTTTTAAGAATTCTCATTTTTGTCAAGTTAGCACTAATGAAATTTGTTCCTTTTGGTTCCAATATGGCAGAATATAATGTAATTGTTTTATCTTCTGTTAACTTTTGAAGGTACTGAACCAGATCCATGAGGCTGGTTATTATGTTGATACTGATACAAGTGATAGAAATATCCAGGAAAAGGTGCATTCAAATCTCCATCCATTGCTTTGTTTACGTACCATGTTGCAGATCTCATTCATTTTCTAAGAAGTTGCTTTGGTTGCTTGTTTCCATAATGGCGTCCTTTTACAGCTCCCTTGGTGTCTTATAAACCTGTAATTTTGTGTTTTAAATGCAGCATACTTTCTTAACTTCTGAACTTCTGACAACGGCTTTAAGTTTTATTTTAAATCTCTTAGAACTACTCCATTATGTTATACTCCTACTTCCATATCCGAATTCATCATGGATCCTAGATGTTCAATTATAAAGAAACAGGTTAGACGTTTTATGTACAAAATCCTTAATATTTTCATGCAAAACCAAAAGGTTTTGTGCTTTTTGATTTCATGATCCAAGTATTCTTTAAAAACCGTTTTTAGTGAAAGTTAAGATCGTGGCTTTTGAAAATACTATTTATGGAGTAATATTTTTGGTTTGCTGCAGGTACGAGATGCTGAAGTGGCACAGTACAACTATATATTGGCTGTTGGCGAGGAGGCGGCTAACACTGGAAAGGTGATACCTTTGCCCTGTTTCTATTATTGATGTTTTAATAATATGCCCTGGTGCACTCATTAAACTTGTAACCAAATGTGTTAAACGAGAGTCAAGCCTTAGGGAACATGCTCGCGCTCGGTTCGAGGTCAATAGAAGGCTAGTTAAGGTAAATGAATTTTTTTTTGGGGTTCAAGCTCAGCTCGTTTATGGCTTATTTATGTTAAGGGATGAAAATGAACCAAGCTTTCACAAACAAGCTTGAACTCGATAAAAGCTCTTTGAACTTGACAAGCTGAACTCGAGCTCGAGCTCGGAAAGAAAAGCTCGCTTGGCTAGACGAACTCGACGCGTTTAACATTCATACTTGTAACTATTGTAAACTATTATGCATTTCTTACGTGTTTAATTTTCCAGGTAAGTGTACGAGTGAGAGACGAGGTGGAACACTTGGTCAGGAGCATAGAGAACCTACTTGCATATTTCAAGGAAGAGGTTGCCGCATTTCATTAGTGATGATGTGCTCGTAGGGAAACTGAGTCTACAAGTATGATATGATTATTTTGTGAATTGCTAGAAAGTCGAGCCCAATGCGGAAAGCAAATGACGTCTTAAAGAAATTCTCCGATTTCCCAAAAATGAGATGTTTATTAGAGAATTTGCCACTTCTATCCGTGTACTCGCAACATGTTACCCTTCTCGGCTTATTAACTCGGGATTTGTGCGGAACTGTACTTAATTTTGCTTATCAAGTGATTGGATGCGAGGAATCTTGTTTCAAAAAATATTTTGATAGCCATGGGATCGATGGTTACCATTTTTATTGGGTAAACTATTAGGTGCATGTAATAGTTCATCATCAGTTAATTGAGATTGCTGGTTTAGTAGTAGCAATAGTAGTTTCATAATGTGCAACTGTGCAAGTTGCTCGGATTTGATTTTTTTGACAGAAAAATTCTGAGTATCAATTAATAGAAAATAGCAATTTAAAAAGTTACGAGTAATTAGTTGAAGTTTAAAAGATGATTGTATTTTATTAGTTAATATTTTATAATAAACATAAATCGAGTTCTTAACCAAAAAAATATAAATTAAGCCGGACTGTTTGGTTTAATTTATAATTGGTTTAATTTATAATCTTAAGTGCAGCTTGAAATTCGTGACGTCTAACTAATCGCTATAAATATCACGATGCTCGGGAAGTTGTAATCACACTGCAGAATCCTTCGGGGTTCCTCTATCAATCTCTTTCCTCTTTTTTCATTTTTCATTTGTAGGATTGTAATTTTCATTCTTAGATTAATTCTACACAGCTTAATTCGTGAGAGGTAATACGAGTATGGACCATATTTGGAATTAATTATAGTTTATTTTCAAAAATAAATTAGTTTAAAAATATTAATTTTTGTTAATTTTGGAAAAGTTATATGTTGAATATAACAATATTTTCAATTTATTTGTAAAAATTTTCTCTAACTTATTTTAGTTAACAAATAAAGTTTAAGTTGTGGTATGACAAAATGCATAATAAATAGAAGATGAAAAACTCAGCGTATTAACACCAAAAATAGTGAATTAATTACTAAAACGGAGTACAATAATATAAAGAAAACATTAACTGATCATAATTAATTTCCAAACAGACGATAAACTAATATCCATTGTTAGGCATGCTGCTAGTTGCTAAATTCAAGTCATGATGATGATGATAACTAAAATGCTCATAGTGTCGATTATAAGATGCCCCGATGGAACTACTACTCTCACCCATATGATCCTTATTGTTATTATTCCCTTCTTGATCATCAATCTCCTCCTTAGCCACTTTCTCATTATTAATGCCGCCGCCCATGAACGTATACCGCGGCTGAGCCTGAGTTTCACAATACGCAGACATGGCTGCAGGCGGTGATGAGACAGGTGGTACGACAGACGGGAGTTTTGAGAGAAGCGCTTCGAGGCTGCTCATGGACGGTGTTATGTTCACACCCGGGTGATCCATAAATTGATGACATAATTCTGGTGGGGGTGTGCCTATGCTATTATTGCCTTGGCCTTGGATTATTTGCCATGCTTCTGGTGCATGACTAGTACCATAGGTAGAAGTAGTATGATCCATCTTGAAGGGATAAGAAGATGAGGAAGGGTGTGGCAATAGCACTCCTGGAATGCTCTCTATATAGCTCAACTTCTTCCTCAATAAAACGACATAGCTTAAGTCCTCAACCACCTTCAATATATAAAACTGTACGTAAGTCTAGGTAGGAAAACTAATGCAAGATGTACAGCTAGAATGACTTATGTGAAAAATATAAAGTAGTAGGGTAACTCCCGAGGACAGTAAGTGAAGTTTGAGAGAGAGAGAGAGAGAGAGAGAGAGGAGTAACCTTGTGAATGGATCCTAATTGAATAACTCCTTCCCTAACTGCAATCAAGGCTATGGTCTGCAATATGTGCATATGAATTAAATCTGAACTCAAGAGTTTTTATTTTTATTTTTTGGTTTTGTTCTGGGGGCGGGCATAAGCTATAATTCAGTGTTATATATATGTTTGTATGTATCTATGTAAGTATGTATACCTTTATACCAGATTGGAACTGTGCCTCCCAAGTCCTAGGATGCTGTCAAAGTAAACATATTACTTTTGCTTTAAGTAAGCCGAAGAAGAAGAACAAATTAAACATATTCGATTAATTAATATTCAAAATAGTAGCTTACAGAGTCAGCTGAATTGTTCCATGCAGACAAGAAGTTGATTTCTTGTTCATTTGGTTCCTTATAAATCCATTTATGACTATGATCTGCAGCTACTTTTCCAATTAAGCTGCACTCCAGTGAGATTATTAATTAATATAGCTCCACAAATACTTATTTATTAATGAACAAGGATAAAATAGAGATCGAATAGATATATGTCGGTATGTATATAATTACCCTTCACCATAGTTGTAGATTTCATGGGACATCTTGAAGAAGAGCTCTGGCTGCAGCCCTTGGTAGGGCTGATATTCATGGTTTCCGTAAACACCCTGACCATCGCTATGGTCCATCTCCGTTGTCGAGGCAGCAAAATTGCAGAAACCATCTTCCCAGACCAATATCCTGATCACATAATTATATATACACGTGTACAGATATATATACAGCTTAAATAATTAATCAAGTACCATAAAAATGGACTGCGATAAAGTTAGATTTTGCTACCAGTTCCTCCTGTTTCCTCTTGACCTATCATATGCTCCTCCTTGGTTATCCCATCTACATACCCAAACAAAACACAAGATCAATCATGTTAATAAGATAAACATTAATACTTTCATCTGTAATTACTGCGCTTATGATACATATTTAGTTATCAGTTTAATTCTGAAAATATGTAGTTAATTACTTGGGTGGTGGATAGTTTCTAGGCAAGATCCTCCAAAAGACGGCATAAACCCATTGAGAGTTTTCATGAATGCACAAGCTTCTTAGGGTGTGCTGAAGGAGATGAGTCACTGTTAATTGGCTCAACTGTATTTCTTCCATTGTGTGTGTGTGTGAGAGAGAGAGTGTGCGTGTGTGTGTGTGTGTGTGTGTGTGTGTGTTTTATTCCCCACTTTTCTCCTCCTTTCTATCTGTAGTTAGATCTTTAAAGAAGGAAAACACAACACTCTTTCATCCCTTTATATAAGGATACCACCGAGTAATGGAAATTATACATTTATTAGTTAAATTATATCTGATTTAATTTTTTTTGTTTAATTTTAATTAATATTTAATTAATTTTAAATAATTGTCTAATTCTTATAATAATTAAAAATCTAAAAATAATTATTCTCTACCTGTATCTAACTAATATCATCTACATAATACACCATTTCTTTATCGCTTAAATCCTTATATTAATTTTTAAAACACCATATATACCCTTCTCTCTCTATTTCTTCAATTATTATCATGCTTTAAATTTACCAAAATGATTTCGTCAGGCCCACACTTTTTTCCTGCCCGGTTTCCAACAGTCTCTTTTTTCAAACCTTCATTCAAGAACAAGCGAGCAACCCCCTTTAACTAAAATCTACTTTTATTTATCCAACTCGATCTAGCAAAATGGAGTATTAATTATAGACCAATATATTAAATCTTATCTTACCAGTATTTATTTATTTATTTTGCAGCTTCTCAGTTTAATTCTACAGACATCATCATGAGTTAATATATAGTCTCCAATATAAATAATTAAATTAACTGTATATAACATGGCCATTTTCTGACACAATACCACTCATTTCAGTCCCAGGTTATTTGTAAGGTAATACTTACCTGCAACCTAGCTATTAAGTTTTCTAACCAGTCCTGTTTACTCATTTCTGGTAAGAAAAAAAAGACAGCATATAGTCGTGTAGGGGGCCACTTAGACGAACGAGCCAAGGTTTTCTCACAGGGCTACTGTTTTTACCCGGCCATTTTCCTCCAAATTCATCCCACTACGGCAAATATCATATATATACACACACACACCGTATATGTGTATATACGAGTTTGATCCAGAATATACATTAGTTTCAGATTTTTAAGAAATTGATCAATTGTGCTCACAATCCACAAAAATTCTATCATTTAGTTGTTTAAAAATTACAAAATCGTCTATGCGAAGTCCGCATAATTTTTGTACGACAATCATAAAATTATGTCTTTTGGTTGTTGGAGACAAATTTACTGCTGAAAACACACACACACACACACAACACACACACACACAAATCTATTCCAAGCAGCTTATAACGAATTACAGAATACTACTCGACTATATATTCATTTTTCTCGTGTTAAATTATTTTTTTTCCCAATAAGCAAAAACAAGGAGACATAACTTCAATACTCCAATAAAATATACAACTTAATCATACGTTGGCATGAGAATACTAATTAACGCGCTTACTCATTATTAATTAACATGTACTAAAGTCCTGATCAACATTGAAGCGCTAAAGCACAAAAAACACATGATGATATGTGTGTGTGTGTGTGTGTGTATACACACATACTCACACGAATATATTATTGATATTGATGACATTCAATATTTAAAAATTTTATTTATAAATGACACTAGTATAAATTATTTATTGCGAAGCATTTTAACAAGCATTGAAAGTCTGCGAAATTAACAGTAAACGGACACTCTGTGAGAGTGAGTGTGTGTGTGTGTGTGTGTGTGTGTGTATCATCAATGCATTCGGTTTGTTGACCATTTACAGAGTTTAGGTTAGTCTACCTGCCCCACCGACTGATGCAAACAATTATTAGCCGCATTGGTACCAATGTACGTTTATGTAATGTAGTAGGATGGATGGCTTTCGCTGCAACCACTAATTAAGATGCATGTTTTTACTCCATGGATCGATCTGAGGTCTATATATGACATATCCAAGAGGCAGCACATAGATACATTATATGAAACTCTCTTGAATCCGTTGTAATTATTGTTGTTTAAATTGTACCCGTGCATATATAAACGTACTTTTTTTTATATTGTTTTTAATTTCTCTCATTAAAAAAAAAAAAAAAACTGTTCTAATTAAATTGTTCCCATTTCTCTCTCTCTCTCTCTCTCTCTTTTGTATTCATAATACCAATGAAATGATAATTACGGCATAAATAATTATAACATTAATTAATTTCTTTAATGTACGTTCAATGACCTAAATAGATGGATTATATACTTGCATGCATTCTCACTTTAGTGTACTTAGGTTTTCACATCAGTTTCAGACACCACACCGATCGATGCAACATAAAAAAGACAGGATTACATATATAACATCATATATAGTCCAACTATAAATTAATACTAAATAATTTCACAATTTTTGAAATAAACTATACCAATAGTATAATATTTATTAGAATACTCCCTGTCCTTAATAAATTCCTTAGATAAATTATTCTGATACCTAAATTAATAAAGTCGACAATATTTAGCATATTCATGAAAATAATGAAAGAGGGATGTTCTAAGGAATCTGTGTGTACAGTAACCGTACGTGTGAAAATTACATATGATGACCAAAAGAAGCTGTGTGTGATCAGTGAATTCATTCACATCTACCGTGCATTCCTGACTCCAATGACAGATAGATAGTCTCATTTAATTTGACCGTTCATTAACAATAATGGCCTTTATTACGTAGTTAGCAGTGAAAATTTTATGAAAAACTTCTACTACACCTGTAAAGATTAACCCACCGCTTGTGTCCTTCGCTACCTTCATGAATCATGACATTGACAGCCATTACTATCTCCATTATTTTGTTGTTTAGCTTCATATCTATCTAGGAGTGTTAGAAAAATACAAGTGTCTCACATTGCGTATTCGAAAAAATATTTAAAAATTTAATTGATTAGAACAAAATTAAATATCTTAAAAAAAATAAAAAAATAAAAAAAAATATATATATATATATATATATATATAAGTGCTTTCTCCGGTGAACCTCAAAGGAGTCGTTTATCAAATAATTTAAACATACCCTAACAATATGACTAGAATTGCTGTGTGCTTGCATATACAAAACACGAGGAAGGAAAAGTAAAAATAGTAAAATGGCAAGAGTATTGGGACAAAGTCTGAGGCAGTGATGTAAGCAGATGAAGACTGTTGGATTTGTAATTGAATGAGCTTTGTTTTTATTGAAGAAGAGTGATGGTGGTAGTCATGGAGGGAGTGGGACTGGTAATTATAATACAATATCCTATAATATAAGCAATAAATCAACAATTATATATCATAAATTCTAATATATATATATATATATATATAGACACACACACACACACATCACATATCTTTAATGTACAATTTTTTACTGTTTTTGTACTTGTTGCATTATTTTTATAAATGAGCTGTTACCATAAATTTCGAAGGGCAACAGCTTACTTAAAAGATTTTGTACCATAAATTTTAAGACACTATAATTCGTGCATGAGTTATGTGTATAATACACACACACACACACGGGTTTCCTATATATAATCTGGTGAAGAATGACAAAGGAAGAAGATGAAAGGAGGTTTGGTCAACATAACAAAATAAGCGGGGGTACTGGGGTTGTATTGCCCCATCCCTTTCATCCATTAAGGAAGTGGAATCTGTGCCCTTCCCATCCTTCCCATTCTCATGTTACACACACACGCACTCTCTCTCTCTCTCTCTCTCTCTCTCTCTCTCTCTCTCACACACACACACATACACACACACACACACAAATATATATGAGTTCACATTCAAGGTCAAAGTTAGGTAACATCTTTTAGTTAGTCAAATTTATCTAAATTTACTGATAAATTTAAGAGATAAGGAGTTCAGTTGAAATAAATTTGGCCAGTTAAAAAATTTTAGTCAATTTTTTTTAGATTCAAATGTGACACCCCCAAATTTGGGCATCCACACCCCGACTTGGGTTGCCAATTTATTATTAAATTCATGTCTTACAAATACACAAGTCATAAGTGAT